>JAOXYH010026596.1:0-11733 GCA_028566455.1 Botula fusca | reverse complement strand
TTCTCGTCATACCGGATTTGAAACCTCACCGGACTTGACACTTCACCGGATATTCTCACTTGCAATGTGACGGATGCTGTTAACGGAGCAGGATATGCTTATCTTTCCGGTGAACCTGATATCACTCCCGGGTTTTGGTGGGAGTTCACATTGCTAGTACTTTGGTTCTCGTGTTTCTACTTAGTTTGTTTGCTGCATGTTTAATGTTTTTGATTTTCGGTTTTTCTTTTTTGTTTTTGTCCTGGTTTGTTGTTGTATGTTTCCGGGGTTTTGCCTTGTCTCTGGATTCACGAGTTTAGGATTACCCCTTCAACCTGTTGTTTGTTGCCGATATTTAGATTGAATGAGTCACCTTTCATTGTGCTTTCCTATAATAAGAATGTTGGTTTCTACTATTTTCAGGCCCGTCAAAGACATATCATAGTCATATCTTGCATGATGCCCCGAAACACAGGTTACTTGCTAGTGCTATGGTTCTCGTGTCGACGTGTCTGTTTTGTTTGTTTGCTACATGTTTTTGATTTTCAGTTTTGTCCTGGTTTGTTGTTGTTTGTTTCCGCGCTCTTGCCTTTTCTGTGCATTCATGAGTTTTGGATTACTCCTTGAATCTGTTGTTTCGTTATTCTGTTGCCGATATTTACCCTTCGACCAGCTATTCCAAAACTCACCTCAGTCACCTAGCTCTGCCACAAACCGACACACAAAACCACATCTTGTAAACTGGCGGAGAACGGAAAGATCAGTATCCATCAATGTGAATGTACTGGCTGAGGTTTGGAAGAAGAGAAGAAACTATGCAGCTGCAAAACGCAGGAGTAGCCCAGAATGAGGTGAAAGATCAACAGGAGCAGCTGAAATCCACTACCACCACCTCTGCCACCACCACAATAACCTGATGTACAAGGGCAACCACTTATTCAGTAGCCATTGGTACAAGGGGAATCACATGAATAGCAGCCTATGGTACAAAGGCCATACCTGATTTCCACAACTATAAATACCAGGTAAATCTTAAAAGTACAATGGCACGACAAATGCCATACAACGGTGGACCATTTTCATGGCATATGAACATTTGCCATGCAGATATGGATGCGATTTTAATTTTGCCGTTCTATTAAGACGATATTACTGAACAAGGTTTGAAATGATAGGCAATGCATGTAAAAAAATCATTAGACAGTATTAAGACTGCGTTTCTGCAATGTTTTAAGCCAAAAGTATAAGATGATTTTGGTTAACCAACCTTAAACAGTATATTCGGAAACTGGATCAATATATTTACATAGCGTTGCGATACAATAAAGACAACCGAAAATTTTTCCGCGGAACCCCAGATCACATAACAGCCGATCGCGAGCCTCTGTGTAGATAATACCTATATATATATAATTATACCCCATCACCAAAGACCAACTACTTGGGAAAGGCCAATTTTCTGTGTATATAATTCCCAATTAATGAATTATCCCCGTTACCAATAGCCAACCTCTCAGGAAAGTACCTCAAGTCTGGGTTGATAATACCAATTACTGAACTATCCCCATAACCAATAGCCAAGTTCTAAGGAAAGTACCTCGAGTTTGTGTAGATAACACCTATATACTAAATTATCCCCATAACCAAAGGCCAACCTCACAGGAAAGGCATCACGATTTTACATATAGAAGTATTTCTGTAACGAATTATCCACCATCATCAGAGGCCTTCCTCTCAGGAAAGGCCACTTGTGTCCACATATAGATAATACGTCTGTCTATTTCTATTTTGTTTGTTTGCTACATGTTTTTGATTATTAATTCTTCTTTTTTAGTCCTGGTTTGTTGTTTGTTTCCGCGCTGTTGCTTCGGTATTATGTTGCCGATATTCGTATTAACTCACATATCCAGAGGTCAACCTCCCAAGGTCGCCTTCTAAAGAGTACTTATGAGAGTCTGTGTGTACCCAACCTCTCGAGAAAGACTGCTGAAGTCTATGTTGTGATGTGTTGCATTTTACCCACTGTCACAGGCCACACTCTCGGGAATGGCCACTTACGTCTTTGTTGAGATAAGGCTTCTATATGCCATCAACAGAGGCCAACCTCTCAAGAAAGACTGCTCAGGTCTATGTGTAGATTGTACATGTACTTTATACTGAATTATCTCCATTACCAGAGCCCAACCTCTCGAGAAAGACTGCTGAAGTCTATGTTGTGATGGTTCATGTACTTCTTTACTGAATAATCCCATTACCAAAAACCAACCTCGTAAGAAAAACTGCTCAAGTCTGTGTGTAGATGGTACAGGTACATCTATACCGAATTAACCCCATCTTCCTAGAAAGCCTGATCAAGTCTAATATGTGTAGATTATACATCTGCTTCTATACCGAACTATGCATTTCACCAGAGACCAACCTCTCGAGAAAGACTGCTCAAGCATTTCTAAAGATGGCACATGTACTTCTATACTCAGTTATCCCTATCATCAGAGACCGACCTCTCGAGAAAGACTGCTCACGTCTATGTGTATTTGGTACATGTACTTTATACTGAATTATCCCCATCATCAGAGCCCAACCTCACGAGAAAGACTGCTGAAGTCTGTGTTGACGGTACATGTACTTCTAACTGAATTATTCCCATCACCAGAGGCTGCTCAAGGCTATGTGCAGATAGTACAGGTACTACTATACTTATTCATCCCCAGTCACCAAACCTCTCCAGAAAGCCTGCTCAAATCTATGTGTAGATGATACATTAACTTCTATACTGAACTATGCATATCAGCAGAGACCAACCTCTACAGAAAGACTGCTCAAGTCTATGAATTGAACATACATATACCTCTATACTGAAATATGCCCATCATCAGAGACTAACCTCTTGAGAAATTCTACTCAAGTCTATGTGTAGATTGTACGGGTACTTTTGTACTGAATTATCCTCGTTGCCAGAGATCAACCTCTCTAGAAGCCTACTCAAGTCTAACTATAGACATATACATGCACTCCTATGCTAATTTATCCCCATCATCAGAGACCGGCCTCTTGAGAAAGACTGCTAAAGTCTCTTTGTAGATGGTGAATGAACATCTATGTTGAATTAGCTCCATCAACAAAAGTTAAGTCCTCAGAATATCGTAAACCACCTCTTCCATGAGAACACATTTGCTCTGCCAGTATAATGATGTCGTGAGACTAATTGTATCTGTGGATTTAAAATCGACAAGCCTCTAGTTTTATTTTGTTAAAAATATGTTGTAAAGATAAACATCATTTCAGTGAACTTTCATTACAGCCATAAAAACTCTGATGGCAACAATTAAGATGTATTATATATAAAAAGCATTCTGTTCCTTACAGTAGAAAATAGAAAAAATAACGTTTTTGTCAATTATTCTCAATCTTCAGTAGGAAGATGTCAATCATTATATTAAATCCTTTCCTTTCAGTTTTCAGCGGGAGAATAGTTTTCAAACTCTACTTTTCTAGAGTTCTGTCCCCTGCTGAATCATTTCACGTATACTGTAACTTCAACAAATTCAACAGACTTGATGATAGATTCCGTATCCAAAGATACAATAAAACTAGTCTTACAACATCGTCCTACTGGCAGAGCAAATTTCCCCTGAAAAAATAGGGGAATGGAGATGCGGGATAACTCAGTATAGAAGTACTAATGGCAGCTTTCTGAGAGAGTGGATAATACCGTATAAAGGTAAATGTACCATCTATTCATAGACTTGGGCGGGCTTCCTGCAGAGGTTGGTCTGTGATGATGGGGATAATTTAGTTTAGAAGTACCATCTTATCATAGACTTCAGTGGCCTAACCTCACAGAGTTTGGCCTCTGGAATAGGGGATAATGCAGTACAGAAACACTGCCTATATATAAACACAAGCAGCTAGTCATGAGAAGTTGGTCTCTGCATCTGGAAGTTAACTCAGTAAAGAAGTTCTGTCTAGATATTGACTTGAGTGACCTTCACTAACACGATGGCCTCTTGTGATGGAGGACAATTAATACATAAGTATACTTCTAGACATAAACTCGATCAGCCTTTCTTGAGAGGTTGGCTTTTGGTGATGGGGAATAATTCAATATTGAAGTAGTATCTACAAAGACATGAGTAGCCCTTCCCCAGAGGGTGGCCTCTTATGATGAAGGGTAATTCAGAACTACCTAACAGACTTTTCCTGAACAGCTGGAAGCTGGTAAAAGAATCATTCAGTGTAGAAATACTTTCAACACATTGAGTGCAGTGGCTTTTCCTGAAAGGTTGGCTTCGAGTGAATTGGGATAATTTTATAAAAGTAATATCATGATTGCCCTGTCTGAGAGGTTAACCTCTGGTGATGAAGAACAACTTAATCAGAAATACTATCTACAGATATATTTGAGTGGCTTCCCTGAAAGGTTTGCCACTGGTGAGAGCAAACTTACAAGGAGGACATATGCATTTCTTTATAACTTAAAAGACAACAGTGGCAGATCTATTATCGCTTAATTTCCCACTTATGCCAAATAGATTGATTTAGATATTTCAAAATATTATGTTCTATTTCTAGTTTACACAAAACTTTTTTTTGAAGTTCTGTGATAAACAAAACCAACAGAAATAAACGGATTGTAGTCCAAACAAAATAAGACTAGTTTCCATGTCTTTTTACTGCTTATTTTAAGGAAATATGCCATTCAGTGATGTACCTTTTCCAATAGAAAGTACTATGCACCCGGCACATGTGAAAAACTAGTGTCAAAGAGCATTACCAAGCAAGTATGTTGAAAAAATAAGTTTTAGACTATAACATTTACAAGGGCACCGTAAAGTGGACCATCCCCTCGCAACCAAATAAATTGAAAACAGGTTAATTCTGGGTATGTACTTATATTATCTATGATCAAACCTGTGCCATAACAATGTGACCCTGACCTTTGACATTGACAATCAATACGCATTCTTCTCTCATCATAGTTAATACTTAAACATAAGCTGCGCTTTGTCCACAAGTGCCACATATGGCCAAACCTGTGACTGGACGGTGATCTTGACCTTTGACAAGTGACATTGAAAATCAAAAGGCTTTCTGCTGTCTTCATAGTTACTACCTATGCAAAAGTTTGGAACAAATCAACCGAAAAACATAAGCTGCACTGTGCCCATAAGTTTTACAAATGGACAAACCTGTTACATGAGTGTGACCTTGACCTTTGACATGTGACCTTGAAAGTCATTATGCTTTCTGCTCTCTTCATAGTTAATGCCTATACAAAGTTTGGTAAAGATCCACTGAAATGCACAAGCGGTTCTGTGTCCACAAGCATCACATATGGCTGAACCTGTGATATGACGATGTGATCTTGACTTTTGACATGTGACCTTGAAAAGCAATAGGCTTTCTGATTTCGTCATAGTTAAAGTCTATGTAAAGTTTGGTAGAGATGCACTGGGAAACACAAGCTGTATAATGTCCACAAGTGTAATAGGCACGAACAGACGGTCCCGTTACAATATCCCCTCCGAAACGTCGTTGCGAGGGGATAATGAACTTTCTTTGCATCATCTGAAACACAGCTAAAAATATATTTAAAACGTCATAGAATAAAACAATTACTGATTATATAATTTTGGTAAGTATATGGTTCTTTAACCCTTGCAACGCTGATATTTATTTGATCTTATGACATTTTCGACTGCTTCTGTGAAACCAATGAGCAATAAGAACTATACTTGGTCATGTTGGTAGGAATATTTCTTGGATAGTCTCATACCGGAAGCGGGAAACGATCCCCTGCAGATTTTCAATATGGCTACCATCGATTCTGAAATGCAGGCACATTTTCGATTTCTTCTCTGAAACTAAAGAGCCAATTTGAAATGAACTTGGTAGGAACGTTCCTTGGATGGTCCTCTACTTAATTGTGTCAGGTGACCCCTCCAGATTTCCAGAATCACGACTAGTTGTGAAGTTAATGTGAAACAACACAAAACTGATGCTAGTCACCTGACAGTGAAATGAGGTCAGGTCAGATTACCCTTGTCAGACTGAAATATACAACAATGATTTGATAAACCAAAGATTATTGTCCTATCAGGCATGACAGTAAGGTCAAGGTCAGTTGACACATGTAAGGTTGACATGTACACTTAACAGCCAATTCATAAAGCAAATATTATTTATCCATCATGCCTAGTAGTTACTGATTTTAGTATCACATTTTTGGGTTATTTCTGGTTCATATTACAGTGTATCTCCCAATGGTCATTTTCGTAAAACAATGCTTTTGTCGTTGCACGCATTCACAATCCAAACGGGTTAGGACATTCACATAAATTTCATAAGTATGTTGCCGTGTTGCAGAGCAGCAAATTCGTCAAAATCGACAAATTAAAAACCGGCAGCCATTTGGTACAAAATGTCTCCGTCATATGAACATGTTAGATTGACAACCTTCCGTACTTTATGTGGTTTCAAACTGTCTTATTCCCTGTTACGAGTTCATAACGAGTCGTTGAATGGATCCTTTTCAAATCATGTTAATAACTCGTGAATTCGTGGTTCGAAAGCGAGTTGAAAACGATTTGAACATGGTTTATTGAGATATTTTTCTGTTTGGGGTGGTACTGATTTCAGAAGAGATAGTTATAACGACTATGCACAATCAGAACGACACAATGGAACGATTTCTTTAAAAAAGTAGAAATAAATCATGGACTTCCGTTCGCTGCCCCTGTGAAGTACAATCACAATAAATATACCTGAGATTTTGATTGATAATACGTGAATACTAGTATACCAAGTTACTTAAGTCACAAAATGTAACGATTCATAATCTGCGCAATCAGAACAGATGTGCTGATTTCGAAATTCTAGATAAGAGATGTATATATTTAGATAAGACAAGAGCCATAACAGTTAAGCAACACAGCCGCGGGCACACGGTTGAAAATGTTTATTTTAATGTAAGTAGAAGCTTTTGTAGCTAGCTTTGATTTTCCTTTTTACCACAGACCTGAAATCAATGAATTGCTAACTTTTAAAATATATACAACTCAAATTAAAAATTAAAAAATAAAAAATAAAAAATTAATTTTGTTACCCAAAGGCCCCATGCCTACAATTCAAACAAAACAATAATTTTTGCTATCGGGAACCAAAAGTATTCCCGAACCATATACCTACATCATATATTTGACCCTTCTCCTTTTGAACCATTAATCGTTTGTCAAACTTTTAAAGCCCTATAGCCAGATGACGTACAACAATAACCTTGAACTTTCATTTGAAAAGACATGATCAATTCTTAAGTTATATTTTACAAACCAGCACAGTGAAAACAACAAAGGTATTAAATGAAAGCTGAATATAAGTAAAAAATGTATTCCTTTGTTGAAAGATGCAAAATGCATCTTCCTAACTCACAATAGAATAGCCTAAATTGGTTAAGTTTTATTGGTTCTGAAAGACACACTGCATTTTGGATGGACCTATTTTAATGTTTTAATGTGTTTTTATACGCTTTCTTCTTTTTTTATTTCAGAGTTGTATTTCAGCTTTTCGCTTTATGGCATGTGGACAGCTTTATATTGGTACCAGGGATCCCGACTGCGAAGCAAACTTGTCGAGGAAAAAGTTCGCTAAACTGTTACCCCGATCAAACTTGCTGGCCTTCTTTGACAGAAATAAATAAATTTGAAGCTACTTTAGAAGGTGAACTTTTGCTTCCGAATGAGAATCTCTACTCAAACTTGACAGTGATGAAGAACCTGCGTGTTACAAGGCATCCTGCTATGGTGGCAGTTGTCCATTCTGCACAAGATGTACAAAAGTCCATAAAATGGGCACGTTCTAAATCAATGCGAATTGTTGTGCAGTCTTCTGGGCATGATTATCAAGGGAGATCAACTGGTGATTGCACATTTATGATTTATTTAGGAAAAATGACTGGCATTAAAGTGAATTTGAATTCCAGTAGGAGCGATTGCCCATATGGAGAGATAACTCTTGAATCCGGTAACCAATGGCAACGAGTTTATCTTGAGGTAAGATATTACATTACTTAAAATTATATTGTTCGTTTTTAAATTCGTCTCATAAAATTGATTGATGGTGATAGGAAAATAAACATTGCTGACAAAAAATAATTTGAAAGCAAATTGAAACACAGGGAAAAATACAGAAAAATAAAAAAGCTATTTTTGTCTCACCTGCGACAAACGTCACTGAAAGAGAGACATAGGTATTACTTTTCTGGCGTCGACGGCAACAGCGTTAACTGTCATTCTAGAATATCTCTAGAGATTCTTCACTACATTGACTAAATCTGGTCAATAGATAGATCATGGCTTGTCTTTGCCAGTCGGGCATATGTCACGTGATCTTGATGTGACTATCAAGCTCCATTGATCAATGTCACGTTTTCGTGATTAGGTCGGTTCCTCAGTAATTAGACATGGTGGATCAACATTTGGTATTTTATTCATTGTAAGGAGTACATGTCTATCTGACAGGTGCCACTTGACTTTGACCTAACTGTCACGCTCAAGTGATCAATATCATCTTTCATGATTGGGTCTGTTCCTCAGTAACTACACATAGGGATCAGCAATATGTGGTTTATGAATGCATTTCAGGGTGTACATGTCAGTTTGAAAGATGACACCTTAACTTGACCCAACTGTCAAGCTCCAGTGAATAATGACAAGTTTTCAAGATTAGGCCGTTTCCTCAGTAACTAGACATGGTCAATCAACAGTATTTGGTATATTAATTCATTGTAAGGTCTACATGTCTATCTGACAGTGGCCACCTGACTTTGACCCTGCAATCACGCCCAAGTGACCAATGTCACGTTTCATGATTATGCCACTTCCTCTGTAACAAGATACGGGGGTTCAGCAATATGTGGTATATGAATTCATTGTAGGGTGTACATGTGTAAGTTGACCTTGAGCTTAAGTCACAGTCAGGTGACTAGAATCAGTTTTTAAGGAGATAGTTTCACTACCCGATATAATATGCAAGTGGCATTTTGGTATAGTTAGTACATGATTGGTGTTCAAACACAGTATGAAAACTGAAGGATGAGACAGCTTATATAGCTTTCAGGAGGCAAGTGAGACATCTTTGTGTGTCATTTCTTGTTACAATTTAAAAAAAAATAAACAACATAAAATGCTGCCAAGCAACTTATTTTCGTGACAATTAATTCTTTGTGGTTCACTTCTGAATAAGAGTTTCGACCAGACTTATTTTCATGATTTTGAATGCAAAGATAGTTTTATCACACTTTGTTTTACTACCACTGAGTCGATGTCACTGCTATTGGACTGTAAGTCCCCGATGGCATCATCATCTCAGTTGCTAGTGCTTTGGAACTGACCCGAAATGATACTTTTAAAATCATTTTGAAATTCATCAAAATTAATAAAACTATGCAGTTATCTCCCGCATGCAAAGTTCTGTCCGTAGATGGTTTTGGCCTCTATTTCGGCCAAAATCGGTATTAAATATATGACACTCTGTTTTAATGCATGAAACTAGATATTTTCCGATGTGTTTGGATTGCCTCAAAATTTTACATCAACGAATATATGAAGACCAATTGGGGTGGATAGAAAAGCAATAAAGCAGATACGGGTTTTTATGTGTTTGCATGATTTTACTAAGAATCAAACCAACTATTTCCCTGCTGATTCGTTTTCATAACAAGTTTTCAGTAGCATTTATAGACAGCCACATCTTTTCCCAACTGACATCAGGATAAGTGCTAATTCCTGTTTATAACATTTCCATTTCTGTTCATGGCTTGAAAACAACATACAATTGATTATCGAATTTCACAAGTAATAAATGTAAGATGATACTGTTACAAAAAGGTCTCCAAAACAACAACTAACCCATTCAAACCTCTTTTGGGACCTCATTTGAAAAATAAATTGGAGGTGTTTCCTCCTACATAGCTGATGGGCTGAGAAGCAATAACCCAATATAACTGCTAAAAAGAAATTATTGAAAACTATGTAAAACCTCAATATATCTAAGGCTATTACTCACTTCCATCCATTATTACCCTCAAATATCGATAAAAAAAAACCCGTGTGGAATCCAAATTTTTGAAATACTTGGACAGGGGCTCCGCGTACCCAGGCTAGCCAATCTGATCTGGGGCATAGCCAATTAATATTGCTAAAAATAAAATATATCTGAAGCTATTTGTTAAAAGTATTATTTCCCATAGTATTCTAAAGTAAACCCCACCCCTATTTATCTCAACGTGACTTGTAGTTTCCGCGATCTATATGGACTGGTTCATATTTGTAGAAAGACAAAATAACAGCAACTAGACTTATTAATGCAAGCGATAACAGATGTCACCTCGTAAAGCTACGTTTCCATGGAAACAGCAGTAATTTTGAAAAATGGTTACCCATTTAATTCTTTTCGAATTTATGTGAACTTGAAAATAATGCAAAAAGTCAAATTTTCCAAAATATTCCCGTCTTTTGTTTCCATTGAAATGGCAGAAAAGTTTGTCCAACCGATTCCAATATCCTTTAAAGAAATGTTTAACTTGATACAAGGAATGATCCTATACAGTTTCGGTAATGTTGGTTCAGCAGGTACTGAGAACAATGTAATGTAAGAATTTTTCGTACTTTATCCGTAGCCATGGAAAGGACAGCCAGTTTAAAAAATTTTAACATGATCCGCACATCTACACATCGTGGTTATCGTTTCTTTGAAGCTTTATGAATATCCTCCCAACGGTTTCTGAGATTCAGTCCGGCAACTTAATGTTGCCTGGAAAGAAGAAGAAAAAAAGATGATGATGATGAAGAATAAGAAACGGAGCAAAAATAAAAAAGTCTCCACAAACTTTCTTTTGGACACTTAATAATTAAACAGATTTATGGTGATATAATAAAACTTCATATTTGAGCGAAACGGAATCAAATGGAATAAAATAGTCACAGAATAATACAACGGTTTCCAATATTTGAATCATTAATGATATTTACAAAAGTCACTGTTTAAGTGTAGAAAATAAAAAAATATGGAAAAAAAGAACAACTAATCAATGAAAACAGTTTTAGAAATGATGGAAAGCCAAATTTTTCATCCTTGTATCGCAATAATATGACATAAGACAAAATTAGGATAAAAGATTTAGAGAGACCACTGATACACTTACCTCTTCATTATGCCTAGACATATTTGTGAAACAGAAAACATGGATGATGATTTTCACTTTCCAATCGAAAACTTTCCCTTTCTAAGTGGTAACATACCTACGTCACAGGCGTATGTATGATGTATACATTTCACAGTTGATTCGCTACTGTTGTGCCTGTGATTTGTACAGTGTTGTACAGTGTCTTTCTAAACAGAGCGAAACTACTGTCACATAAACTTTATTGTCAGGGTAACGGTCAGCCTTTGTTGATAGTATCACGCCAGAAATTTTACAGTCAACATCATTATTTGGTAGATCGATACTATATATCTATCTCATAAATATGACAAGATCTTTTCTGTTAGCTTTCCCGTCATATTGAATTTGACATCTCACCAGACATGACACTTTACCGAATATTCCCACTTACAATGACGGGTGCCGGTAACGGGGAGCAGGACATGCTAACCCTTCCAGAGCACCTTATGTCATTCCCTGTTTTTTTGTGGGTGTGCTAGTGCTTTTGATTTCGTGTTCTTCATTTCTTTTCGTTTGTTTGTCAGTCCCAGGTT
>JAOXYH010026487.1:0-11736 GCA_028566455.1 Botula fusca | reverse complement strand
TTGTGGTTTTCATTGTTCTTCGACGTCACGACGAACAGACGTCACTGACGTCGCAAGTGCAAATCCGCGATAAAAACGTTATCGTTGGTCTTCTTTACTCAATCTCTCATACGTAAACGTCTCGATGGATATTTTCGATCTCGTAAAGAACACCAACAATAATCTCTATATATTTTACAGAATAAGATATACTTTGCCCAACAGCAGCATTATATGGCTGGGACCGACTGAAGCCTGATATGGCTAATACATGTAGTATGGAAGAGGTAATGCTGGATATATATGTTTCATATTGTTACACCACTTTTTCCATGCTACATGTATTATGCCTAGATGATTGGTATGTTGCTGATATGGTCCTTTGAAGGTGCCCTTTCAGTAGGCATATCAATACCCCCACTGACCAATCAATATGATGCAAAGAAAATTACAAACGAAATAGTACACATGTAGCTGAATCATTTTTTTTACCAAATTTGGTTCAAAATGTATTCAGGATCATGGTAGCCTCTAGTTACCAGTCATTATCAATCCTATTATTGTTATTGTGTATGAAATTCATTATACTTCATTTTTAAAGAACAAAAACCCATCCATAAATGTAATCCTTGATTTTTTTAGAGCAAAAAAACCATCCATGAATGGAAGCAACATATCCTTCGTACAGTCAACCAAGATCGGGCAAGAAAAGTAGTTCTAGACAATTTGCAAAGAGATGAAGCTCTTCTTGAACGTGACTGGGCTATGAAATTTCTGCCTATGCAGTATAGGTAAAGGTTTTTCCATTAGAAAGTATTACCTTGATTGTAAGGCAAATATTTTCATTTTCTGTTTTGGTTCTGTATTGATTTAGTGTAAAGTTGAAATATCAATATTTATGAAAACTGCCTTCCAGTCATAGTACATAATTTTTAATGGAATGGTAATAATAACAGCACACAGTCACTTATCTAATTGCAGAAATCTGGAAATATTCAAACATACACATTCTTTCTACCACTAAATTAAAGTTTAAGTACCCATCAAAACCACTCATAGTTTGATTAGATTGTTTGCATGCAATTGAAAGTAAAAACTTTCCTAGAAAGAGAAGATCGCTCATTTACATTCAGAGTCACAGTAGTTTTGTGAGGTTGAAAACAAAATCTCTTTTAAGCCCCATGCATTGAAGTTGCAGAGGGTATGATGTTTTTGACGTGTCCTTCTGTCCGTCCATCAGTCCTGTTTTTAGCTCACCTGACCAAAGGTCATGTGACCTATTGCTACCACTGAGCATCTATCGTCCGTCGTCGTTAACCTGTTGCATTTTAATCTTCTCCTCTGAAACCACTGGGCCAATTTGAACAAAACTTGGCAGGCATGGTCATTGGTTGATCCCCTTTCAGAATTATATCTGACGAACCAACCCACCAACCAAGATGGTCGCCAGGGCTAAAAATAGAAAATTCGGCCAAAAAATAATTAAAAGTCTTCTTGTCTGAAACTGCTTGGCCAATTGGGACCAAACTTTGTTGGAATGATCCTTTGGTGGTCCCTTTCGGAATTATATCTATTGGACCCGAGGTCCATCCAAGATGGCCACCATCAGCGGACATAGTTTTTACATAGACCCTATGGGAAAAACAATGAAAAATCTTCTTGTCTGAAACTACTTGGCCAGTTGGGACCAAACTTGAATGGAATGATCCTTGGGTGGATCCCTTTCAGAATTATATCCATTGGACCTGAGGTTAATCCAGGATGGCCACCATCAGCGGACATAATTTTAACATAGGACCCTATGGGAAAAACTATAAAAAATCTTCTTGTCTGAAACTGCATGGCCAATTGGGACCAAACTTTGGTGAAATGGTCCTTTGGTGGTCCCCTTTCCAAATTGTATTCGTTGGACCCGAGGTCCATCCAAGATGGCTGCCAGCAGCGGACATAGTTTTTACATGGGACCCTATGCGAAGAACGTTGAATAATTGTCTCGTCGGAAACTGCATTGCAAATTTGGACCAGACTTTGGTGTAATTGATGTTGGATGGGACCCTTTTCAGAATTATATCCTTTGGTCCAGAGGTCCGTCCAAGATGGCCACCATCAGCCAACTTTAGTTTTAACATACGTTGGGGAGAAATATGCTTTCTGAAACAGTTGCACAAATCAACCTTTTTTAAAGCCAAAATAGCTCAAATTTATTCAGTACCAGCTATTAGTATTTATTAGAAGGAATTCTGAAGGGGGCTTACTTAAGTCAGGTGGGTGATACAGGCTCACCTGAGCCTCTAGTTGTCATTGCAACTCCTCAAGCTATTGGATAGAATTTCATAAAACTTGGTATGTAGCAAGGACACAATATGTAGATGTGCATATTTCCAGGAATTCTTATCCCCAAAATTTTGTTTAAGTTACGGCACTGGTACAGTTTGTCATCACAAGTCTTGGGAAGATTCAGCTGAACCAATAGACCATGATAATCACAAGTTGTGGAAGGATCGATTATTTGTGGTATCACAATCTCCAACCTTAATCTGCCTTTCTATCCATGTGGGGGCGTGGGGTATCTGAATACGCTCACTAAGTTCTATCATTTTTTAAAAAGTTTTTTTTAGACTTTGCACTGAAGTTTGATTATTATTCAGCTAACAGACAGGGTACATTGTAGGATATACCCTTGATGTTTACTTGCATTCCCCGAGATACTATTTACTATATTTTGAACATGAATAATTATAGTTAATCGCTGATTTGTGCATATTTCCTTTGATCGTACTGCTATGATACTTTTAGTATCAGGCGACTGTCTTGATATGAACAAATTATTGTGGTTTTCATTGTTTTGCGACGTCACTACGTATAGACGTCACTGACGTCGCAAGTGCAAATCCGCGATAAAAACATTATCGTTGGTCTTCTTTACTCGATCTTTCATATCCATGTCGACGTAAACGCCTCGATTGATATTTTCGATCTCGTAAAGAATACCAACAATAATCTATATGTATCTTGGTTATATTGCAAAATCTGTTGCTATAAATATTACAGAAATTCTTGTTTGTTACAGAGAGTCCCAGTCCAACTGGTTTGCAAAGCGTGGACTTTCTTGGCATATTGGTGTTGTTTCAATGAAGACAGAAGAGGATGATTATCAGAACTTTACCATTGTACATGTCTTTGATAATGCAACCCAGGATGCATTGACATCAGCATCAATATTACAAGACACAATCAACCATATCAACAAAGAAAACAGGAAAATCAAAAAGCTGTATCTTAGGTCCGATAATGCTGGATGCTTTCATTCATCATATTCTATTACGACTGTTCCAATGATAAATAAGAGATCACCAGTTAAGATAAAGAGAGTTGACTTTTCAGATCCTCAAGGAGGAAAATGCATCTGTGACAGGAAGGCAGCACACATTAAAGGCCATATACGAAGATATGTGAACGAGGGAAACAATGTTATTACAGCTGATGATTTCAGAAAAGCCGTGGCAACAATGTCAAATGTCAAAGTTGTTGTTTGTTTGCCTCCAGACTCAAAATCTGATACACTGAAGTGCCCAAAAATAGATTCAATAAGTTGTCTAAACAACTTTTTTTATGATAATAAGAGCATGACGGTATGGAGACAATATGATATTGGAAAAGGTCATACTTACTCATTTAAAGAAATTGGTATCAAAGTCAACAGATGCATTCCTGCTATAACTACTTTATCTGTGTCAGAGCTACAAGTAAAACAGTTGAAACAGAAACCATTACAAGAAGGCGAGTTGCAACAGACACATCAAGAAGTGAATCCTACAGCACTACAGAATGAGGATGCCTGTAATCTTTTTACTTGTCCTGAAGATGGATGCATATGCACATTCATAAACTATGGTAACATGTTACGGCATCTTGACATTGGAAACCACTCATTTCCTGAGGAAAATGTAAATTTGAAAGACAGAGTTCGTATCTTGTATTCTGAACTCATCGAAACTAAGTCTCTTCAGAAAGACCCTGTTATTCCTGATGAACCTGTAAGACAAACATCACACCTTTTGAATAAAGGATGGGGACTCAAAGGCAAACGAGAAGTGAAACGGTTCTCCGTAAAACAAAAAAATTTCTTGTTTAGAAAGTTTAAACAAGGTGAGGTCACTGGTCATAAATGTGAACCAGAAGATGTTGCGAATGAAATGAGAACAGCTAAATACAAGAATGGAAACCGCAGATTCAAGTGTTCAGAATTCCTTTCACCTACGCAAATAGCTAGTTATTTTAGTAGACTTGCTCTAAAAAAAAGACAAAATGCAAATACTGAATTTCAAGAAGAAGACCTCCAGGCAGAAGAAGTAACAAATGAACTTGTGAATGCATGTGACTCTGTCGTTGAAAATTAAATTGTAATAGTATCAGTTGAACTGACAACTTATATGTATGTACTATAGGTGTTTTCAGAATAATTAGGTCATGTTTACCTTCATTTCATACCACCACTTGTATATTGCAATCACCTTGTCAGTCTGTCATGCCTTATTGTCTTTGGTTTAGTTTTACATCTGAGTTCATTTCTCAGATACTATTTGCCCTAAAATCATGTTACATGGTAAGGGAATATATCTTGGAGAGTTTGTCAGAATCCCACCAGAAATAGGTCACTTTGACCTTAATGTCATGCTTCATTGACTAGCCAAGTTTCATGTTCATTTCTCAGATGCTACAGTTGTATGGCCGACAATTATGTAAATTGGTATTTTGAGGGGTTTGTCAGCATCCAACCCAAAATAGGTCGCTTTGACCTACATTTCATGCTTCATTGAGTTTTTCATCCAGGTTAATTTTGCAGATACTACGATTATGTAACTTGGTATGCAAATGTATCTTGTCAGCATCCCACCCACCATTTCAACCTACATTTCATTCTTAGTAATTGTAGATTACCATCTGGTTGGTGTGTGGGCCACATTTCGTTTTTGATTTACTTTGGAAAATGTGGAGGGAATTTTATTTTTTATAGGCAGAATTCTCTTGTTGTTCATGTTTCACACCATGTATATTTGAAAATCACAAACAATGATATCAATAAAATAGTTTTTTGTTTTATCTTATTATATATGGAATGAATTGCCATTCTTTTTTTATATCCCCCTCAAAAAAGTTTGGGGGTATATAGGAATCACCCTGTCTGTCCTTCTGTCCACATACCTTGTAAGTGCAACACTTTCTAAACCACTCAATGGATTTAAATGAAACTTTACATAATGGTTAGACATAGATGTGCTTGAAGGAATATTATTCTGCTGGGATCTTTTTCATCTTCAATGAAACTTTACATGATGGTTAGACATCATGGGGGAATATTATTCTGCTGGGATCTTTCCAATGGGAGATAATTTAACTTGAAAGTCAAAATCATAGATTTTACATTCGGACCTCATTAGCACAACTCTACTGCTCAATGGATTTTAATGAAACAACATGATGTTAAGTCTACATATATAGATATGCATGAAGGAATGATTGTTGTCAGATGTATGCGAGAGGAGATGAAACGCTTTGATATAGTATCTTATGGGTGAGCAGGGGTATCCTTAAGTGAGCTTTGCTCACAGTATTTCTTGTTGATACTTCTGTATCATGGAATATAAACGTAACAACAAAAGTCAGAACATACTCCAAACAGAAAGTCCATAAAATAAGTCATATCCAAGTAATATGTGAAACAACTGGGGGATAATTGTCACAATCTGATTTGGGACAGTGAAAATGATGGGTTAAACCAGGGTTTTAGGCACTAAACCTACATCATATATGACATCAATGGTACTGGCCAGCATTGACTAATAAATATAAAAAGCAAAACCTCTTATTATTCAGTATTGGTCAGTCAGGATAAATTTGACATGTGAAGCACAGACATACTGATAAACTAGCCTTTAAAAATGTCGGAAATGGATAGTTCAGTGAAAGCTTCTTAAACTGATCTCATCAATGGAGTCCAACATTGACACAAATACCAAACACGACATGGTGTACAACAAACAATACTGCACCAATATGATTCCTTTACAGTTCCACTTTATATACAGTCGAACTTCGATGGCTAGAACAGGCAACGGACCGATGAAAACAGTTAGAGTTAGAGGGGTGTTTGAGCTATCGGGGTTGAATTACGTTCAAATCTGAGTGAAGGGACAAGAAAAAGGGTTCAAGACATCCATGGTGTTCAAGCCATTGAAGTTCAAGCGATCGAAGTTCTACTGTATTTGTCTTTCCAGATCTTTGTTATAATGCTGTCTCTGGACACTCAATCCTTTTTAGCTCACCTGACCCGAACGGTCATGTGAGCTATTGCCACCATGAAGCGTCCGTCTCCTTTGTCGTCGTTCGTCGTCTGTTAACTTTTCGCATTTTAATCTTCTCTGAAACCACTGGCCAATTTGAACCAAACTTGGCAGGGATGGTCCTTGGGTGGTCCCCGTTCAGAATTATATCCAATGACCCTGCCCGCTAACCAAGATGGCCGCCATGGCTAAAAATAGAAAATTTGGCAAAAAATCATTAAAAATCTTCTCCTCTGAAACTACTTGGCCAATTGGGACCAAACTTTGATGGAGTGGTCCTTGGATGGTCCCCTTTCAGAAGTATATCCGTTGGACCTGAGGTCCATCTAAGATGGCCGCAATCAGCGGACATAATTTTAACATAGGACCCAATGGGAAAAACAATGAAAAATCTTCTCTTCTGTAACTACTTGGCCAGTTGGTACCAAAATTTGATGGAATGGTCCTTTTTCACAATTTTATCCGTTGGACCCGAGGTCCATCCAAGATGGCCGCCATCAGCGGACATAGTTTTAACATAAGACTTATGGGAAAAACAATGAAAAATCTTCGTCTGAAACTACTCGGCCAATGGGGACCAAACTTTATTGGAATTGTCCTTGAATGGTCCCCTTTCAGAATTATATCCGTTGGACCCGAGGTCCATCCAAAATGGCCGCCATTTGCAGACATAGTTTAAACATAGGACACTATGGGAAAAACAATGAAAAATCTTCTAGTTTGAAACTACTTGGCCAGTTGGGACCAAACTTTGATGGAATGGTTCTTGGATGGTCCCCTTTCAGAATTGTATCCGTTGGACCCGAGGTTCATCCAATATGGCCGCCATCAGCGGACATAGTTTTAACATAGGACCCTACGGGAAAAACAATGAAAAATCTTTTCGTCTGAAACTGCATGACCAATTTTCACCAAACTTTGATGGAATGGTCCTTGGATGGTACCCTTTCAGAATTATATCCGTTGGACCCAAGGTCCATCCAAGATGGCCGCCATTAGCGGACATAGTTTTAACATTGGACCATATGGGAAAAAAACAATGAAAAATCTTCTCGTCTGAAACTGCATGACAAATTGGGACCAAACTTTGATGGAATGGTCCTTGGATGGTCCCCTTTGAGAATTATATCCGTTGGACCGGAGGTCCATCCAAGATGGCTGCCGTCAGCGGACATAGTTTTAACATAGGACCCTGTGAGAAAAACAACGAAAAATCTTGTCTGAAACTACTTGGCCATTTGGGACCATACTTTGTTGGAATGGTCCTTGGATGGTCCTCTTTAAGAATTACATTCGTTTTTGATCCCCCATCAGCGGACATAGTTTTAACATAGGACCCTATGGGAAAAACAATGAGAAATCTTCTCATCTGAAACTGCATAGCAAGTTGGGACCAAATGTTTGTGAAATGTAAAATCAAAAGAGATCTGCTCAAGTTAACGTGTAAACAAGACAATTCTCAAAATCAGTGATTTTTCCAAAAAAAAAATAAAAATAAATAAATAATAATAAAAATAATAAGATTTCCCCCCAAACCAGTTCTTGAAATATTTCCATATAAGAACTCATCCAAGGTAATTTTAATTGCAAGCCACATGCAAAACATTTTTGAAATCAAACGATCTCAAGTTTTCATGTAAACAAAATTGTGACGGGACGGACAGACAGACACACGGAGTGTATTACTATACCCCCCTTCTCCGCGATGCGGGGGGATAAAAAAGCTCTGGAATGTACATGACTGTACCCCCCAAAATAAAAAAATTGACCTTTAGGTCACATGTTGGTCATGATAGTAAACAACACATCGTCTCATTGTGATATACCCAGATGCCAAGTACCAAGTCTATGTCAAAAGACAAAAATTCCTGCACTGGAAACGACTACCATAAAAAATAGTTATTTGACTTTGGGTTCAAAGGTCAAGGTCATATGTTGGTCATGATGGTACGTGACGCACCCTCTAATGGTAATACACCAACAGGCCAAATATCACAAGTGCATGTCTAAAGACAAAAAAAAATCTGCAGCTGTCACGTCTGAACGAGTTTGAAATGAGGTTTAAATGTCTCTCTTCTTTGCAGGGGAGATACTATTAAAAATTGTAGGCTAATATTTGTTTCATTTTCTTCAAAGCAATATATATAAATGGAACTGTAACAGACATTTCAAGATGATTTTCATCAATTGTTAACCAATTTCTTTCGATTTTTAGATGAAATCATAGAATTTTGGGACCCTTTTACTGGCGTTGCTAGGGAACTGAGTTTGTTGCTATGGTAATTATGTACCTTATAAATAACTGCTAACACTAAAAAAAACATCATTTGTTTCAATTGTCATAATTCCTATCATAATCATGTTCCTGGGGGGAAGGAAGACAAAACTTTGCCACAAATTTCTTCAAAGTTGACAAAATCTCAAAATTAGCAGAATTTCGTTATTTTACAGTTTTTTAAGTAATTTCCATAAAAAAATGAAATTAGGTACCAGTTTTTTTATTGCTGTATTTGGTTGTCCATAGTTTAAGGTAAATTAAGGAAATTTTATGTTACTTGTAGGTGGCTGCATTTTTCTGCAATAACGTTTTAAAAATGACTATTTTTTGCGAAAAATGACACTCTGTCATGTATAGGGTATAACGGCGTTGCCTAGGTAACCATACATAAATTATTTTCATGATTTATTTTGTTTTAATTGTAAAATAAGTAATGGGATTAAAGATAATAAAGTTTATTTGTACACAATATAAACCTCTTTTAAAATATTTAGCTGAGAAATAACGAATTATTTGATATCTACATGTTCATCCCAATCCGTTGCCATAGCAACAAAGATAATTTAATTTTTCTATCAAACGAAATAATTTTTGTAATTTTTAAACCCAGTGAACTGTTTCTCTAATAAAGTACTTGAAATGCTGAAGTTATCAGGAAAATTTGAAAAAATGACTTTCCATGAATTTCTCAATCCTTACTGTCAGTCCCTCTTAATTGTTGAACATGTGGTTGTTCCTGATATTTCTAACTGAAAACAAGTAAATAAGGAAAGAAAAATTGATCAATCTATTAATATTATATGCTTGTATATATGTGTTTGTTAAATTTAAAACACTATAAATCACTTCACGTGTATTTATTCCAAATCACTTGGATCGCATTGTTCGAAACATATAACAACCCGAAAGGATGGTTGCAGTAAGAGGAAAGAGATTGAGATTTCAGTTTTTAGGGCTGCTTTTTTTGGTTGATTCATAATTTGTTTGCAATTTGTTACCAAGGGAATTATAATTTGTTCATAATTTGCTTGCAGTTGGGTTATAATTTGTTCATAATTTGCTTGTCATTCGGTTATAATTTGTTCATAATTTGTTAGCTATAAAGTTATAATTTGTTTATAATTTTGTCAGCTATAAAGTTATAATTTGTTCATAATTTGTTAGCTATAATGTTTTAATTTGTTCATAATTTGTAAGCAATATTTTTTTTTATAACATTAACGGTTGTAATTGCTTTCCATTCATTAATAAATCTGAATGTGTTCTTAATTTGTTATCTCATTTGCGTGTGATTTTGAATTACACCCAAGTTAACAAATTATTTATTTGTTAATAATTTGTTGAAGTAATTTGTTAGGAAATTTGTTTCACTTGGGTCTGTATTCACGAAACAACTTACATCTAATAAGGTAAAAATTGCCCCCTTGAACATGTAAAGGACAAAAAAAAACCTTACGAGTGTCGTTACGATAGTTTTGTGAATACTGGGCCAGGATGCCAGAATTATATCTGGAAAAAATACATCAGGATAACATCATGAAACTGTACGAGCTGCTTCGCAACACTCATTTCGTAAAAACATGAAAACTTTATATTTAATTTCATTTTTTTTACTTGAGCACAGGATAATCCCGAGATGAAAATTAATATGTTCTTTGTTTTGTACTGACATTGAGATTTTTCAGATTTTTTGTAACAGTTGAGGTCTTGCAATGTTTTGGTCCCTACCATCGCTGACGATACTAGTAATTAATTTACGAAATGTGCACATCCGATGCATCAAAATCGATATGAAATGTATCACACTTTTGTTTAGATAGACTTCAGATTTAGCAATTTCTGGTTTAATTTTGTCTACCGGATAATCTTGAGATAAACCTAGTTTTGTGCTCACCTGAAGACCTTTCAGATGACATCGCTAGGTACCTGGGTCAGTTCTCAGGGGCTCCGTCTACAGAGCTATCACGCACGGTGGTGAATAGGGGAATGCCCTGTCGATGTTGGGTTGCCAGGTCATAATTCGGAAAGCCAGGCCGTGAACCATTGTAGACGAACTGTGGAGAAAAGCCACGCTCCATGCATGATAAAGATCCTTTCAACAACCACATCTTTAGGTTAGACAAACATCTGAGATGTAAAGTTGTCAAAGTACATAACATAAGAATGCATGGCAAAGATAACTTATTTATAATTAATAAAGACATTTCTTTATAAATGTTGCAACATTTTTTACTATTAACTTATTCGAACTATTCATGAGGTAAATATATTTATCTAATTAAGTATAGTGCGAGCCATTCAATTTTAACCAATTTAACATGACTGATCTATAGATATTACACTTTAGAATGGTCTGTTGGTTCGTAATGAAGAGTTAAAAAGTCTATTTGGATCATTATTACCCTTGTCCGGAACTTTTTCTCTAATTAGCTGAACTAACTGAAAGCTGATTGACAAAGGCTTTCGGTCAGGTTAAAAAATCAAACGAAGAAGTGACCATTTGTGCCTGCTGCTATTGTTACCCTGCCGTTACTGCTACCATTTCACAGCCTCCTCCTGTAATAGTTTCTCAGCCTATGCCTTCGCTACAGTATGCGCAAACCTATGGGCCTGTTTCTATCACCCCTTCTACCACTCCACTCCCCGACCTTGCTACACTGGATGTTAAAACCGTTATTTAAACATTGCCATATCAAGGACCTCGCATATTACCACTTCTATTACGGCAACTTGACTATCACAGTTCCGACACGATTCATCACCTTCCTCACCTGCTGTGCAGACTCCCTTGTTGGTATCGCCAATGCGTCAGATTATTTTGAGAAAGAAGGAGTCTGCCTCAATGATTGTAAATATGCAGGGTCAAGGTGCATGATAATGTTGAATTTTTCATATCATGCTTTTTATCATTGCATGTATGCTGTACATAATAAAATCAGTTCAGGCGGGGGATAGACGAATGCCCTGTCGATGCCTTGTGGCAAAGGTCACTAGAGAATGGAGAGAAAATATGATTCTTCCTTTCTTGATGTATGAATCCCTCTAATGTCTTGGTAACCACCCTGAGGGTGTAAGCAGTAAGCGACAGAACACTTAACAACTTCGTTCATGCAACACTGTGTATGATGCATCCTC
>JAOXYH010026378.1:0-11744 GCA_028566455.1 Botula fusca | reverse complement strand
TCTTGATTACGTTACCATTGCCAGTGTCTGCATGGGAGTCTACAAATCGAAATTCTTGCGAGAGGAATACGAGGTAGAAGTAACAACATTGACTGCAGACCATGTTGAGTGGAAACCTATAAGGTACAGGGACAGCGGATTCGATGTGTGGCATGATAGCGATTGGATATCGTCAGACGTTTACTTGACGGAACATCCTCAGCATAAATTAGGGAAAAGGAAGTTTGTAAAGAGTCCACTTGCACACGTTCCTTCAAATGGATATACGAAGAGATATAACCACAGCAAAATATCCATTGTCTGGTTGGAATGGATCATGAAACAGAACGGCATTCACATTCAACATGCTTTGAATGGAGGAGAGTTCCGTATCCCTCAGACGAAGTATCACGTCGACGGTTATTGCAGTGAGACGAACACAGTGTACGAATTTTTGGGGTGAGTATCAACTAAATGTATTATTGATCCCGGCCGCAGCCGCCGCCGCCGGCGCGTTATGGGTAACGCGTTTCTGAAGTTGGCGTTTCTTGTTACGCGCGCGTATTGATGAAACGCGTTATTAATGACACGCCGTTACTTTTGAAAAGTATAGGAAACGCATTCTCTTGACATCATCCGACATGACTTCATACCTGTTCAAAAAGAAAAAAGATAAACGACGCGTTCAGATGTTCTAATATATGAACTTAATTAACTGTTTCGTATCTCTTTTTTTTCTTTCACAGTTGCTGCTACCACGGTTGCCGTATTTGCTATCCCAGTGACAGATCGGAGACGAAACATCCGCTGACAAAACAATCCATGGAAGAGTTGTATGTCGTGACAACAAAGAGAGAATCGGTAATTAAAAACCTTGGCTATGAATACTGTCGAATATGGGAACACGAATTTAGAAGAGAGATTGACAGTAAAAAAGAACTGAAGTCTTTTACGGAACATCTGGATATCGTCGATCGCCTAGATCCCAGAGAAGCGTTTATGGGTGGGAGATGTAACGGGACGAAATTACATTGTAAAGCCCGTGAAGGAGAAAAGATTAAATATGTGGACTTTACTTCTTTGTATCCATGGACAAATAAGTACTGTCGCTATCCTGTGGGTCACCCCGAAATAATAACGAGCAATTTCAAAGACATTCATCAGTACTTTGGACTATGTAAATTGAAAATTCTACCTCCGAGGGGACTTTATCATCCGGTTTTACCTTATAGATGTAATGGGAAGCTAACCTTCCCCCTCTGTAGGACTTGTGTGGAAACGGAAAATAAAAATCTATGCAACTGTACAGGAGAACAACGTGCAATCACCGGCACGTACGGTACGCCAGAGGTAATTGTCGCTATTGAAAAGGGATACCATATATTAAAGATGTACGAAGTATGGCATTTCCCCGAAACGACTGAGTATGACAAAGAGACAAAGTCCGGAGGTTTGTTTTCAGACTACGTGCAACTGTTCCTCAAAATAAAACAGGAAAGTTCGGGATTTCCGAAAGAGTGTACAACAGACGAGCAAAAACGAGAGTACATCAGACTCTATATGGAAAACGAAGGTATTCTGCTCGATTACGATCACATTATGGAAAACCCAGGTTTGAGAAGTCTGGCAAAGTTATGCCTCAACAGTTTTTGGGGTAAATTCGGGCAGAGGCTGATATTAAAAAGGCATTCATTCTTCCACGAAACGGAGGCAGATAAATTTTTTCAGGTGCTTTCTGATCCTACTAAAGTAGTAGAAAATTTTCATGTCGTTTCAAACGATACCATACAATTGGAATGGACACAGAACGCACAGTTCCCTCCTGTTGACGTGAAAACGAACATTTTCATTGCTGTATTTACCACGATGTGGGCACGCTTAAAGCTGTACTCGATTTTAGATCAAGTAGGCTCTTCTTGTATATACTACGATACCGATAGCTGTGTGTATCTGAGTAGCCCGGGAAAACCCGAACCAGCATTGGGCAATTACCTTGGGGAACTTACGTCCGAAATATCTCCCGAGGAAGGACACATTGTAGAATTTGTATGTGGAGGACCAAAAAACTACGCCTACCGTACGTTGACCAGTGAAACATGTAAAGTAAAAGGTTTTACCCTGAACTTTACCAATTCAAACATAGTGAATTTCGATGCTATTAAAGACTTGATCATTAATGACAGAAACGGTTACAGAACTATCACTAACCCTTCAAAAATTACACGTCTGGCAACTGATAGAAAAATATATAGTCGACAAGAAAAAAAGAAGTACTGCATCACATACGATAAACGCATTTTATTGGAAAATTTTGACACTGTTCCGTATGGATTTTGATGACAATGAAATGTGTTGTGATATTTCCTTATTGTTATATTCACATTTAACTACATTCAATGTAAATAAAAGTCAGTATCTAATCCACGGTATACGTTTCTTCTTGCTTGACGTGCCTGGAACGACATCACGCCTTCCTTCCCCTTCTACGAACAATCCTCCCGTTTGTCTCACGTGTTGCCTTTTTGACTCGACTGTCAGTCCTTTCGGCACATTAAGTCTTTCCAAGACATTATGAAATTCATTACTCCCCATGGGTGCACTTTTTTTTCTCGGTGACACTGCGTAGTGAATTAGGTCCACAATGTTCGATCCCTTAATAAGTTTCCCAGCTGTCACTAATTCTCCTTGTTCGCTATGATTTATTATCTTCTTGTCTTGAGCCATAATGAATTTATACAGTTCAACAGACCGGTTTTTCAGCTTCTCTGGAATGGAATATTCCATCATGGCTTTTATTACACTGCCCATAGTTTTGTCGTCCTCCATATTTGCTATGTTTTTAGTGTCATCATTCTTTTTTTTATCTGCCACCATCGGCTGCTTTATGAGACGCTCGTAACGTTCTTTTGATATTAGCATTAGTTCTTGCGCCATCACTGTTCGTCCAAAAGAGTTAAAATGGGCTTCAGTAAAAATGATATCAAAATTGGATGTCTTTCTAATATATTCTTCTTTCTTCTGTGACTGATCAATCGTGAAGACAATGCACGAATGTTCAGCTTATAAGGCCTTAGCTTTCTAATATGATGAGGACTTAAATCCAGTACACCCCTGTAAATATTCAGAGCTATCTCCGATAAAACGTTGATTTGTTCAGGAGTTGCTGATCGAATCAACGCTTTCCGTTGTCTTGGGTCTGCATCATACAAAAACTTCAAAAACGTGGTATGTGAACTTATCCTTAGCGGCATTTTTTAAATAATGGTGGTATGCCGTCATGTCATTTTGTTTTATTTATTTGGGGGCATAGACTATAGTGATGTCATCAGAAGGAAATATTGAAGTGCGTAAGCGATACTTCTTGTCTGTGTATGGAGACAAGTCGCACACAAGATATCCACCAATGGGCGTGTAGCAAATGGCTTTTTCGTAGGCATCCATGAAGAATTTGGCCTCCCCTGGAAAGGCTTGACTCCCGAAAGTTGCAATCTGTCTTTTTTCTCTATTATTCGCCATCAAAATAAATATATGGATGTTCAGGCTGATAGATCTGAAATGTGTGCCCTTTTCAAACAAATTCTGTGTTACGTATATCACAGAGCAGTTGCGATGGTGGGAGGTGACAGTGACGAGATGTAAAGCATCTTCACTTTTACTTATCTGTCTCATCATATCATCCAAAACTATGACTGTGTGCTTATCAGGATGAGTCCAATCTAAGATGTCACTACGGCTTGGTAAACCCTCGTGCAAGACGAAATTGGATATGGTACTTTCCGCTCGCTCGAAGACGGGCTGAAATTCAGTATAACAATATATGATTCTGGCGGGTGGTACCTTGAACATGGCTGGTGCATGCCGTAGCAATTTCATAACAAATGTTGTTTTTCCACTCTGAGTTGATCCAGAACACATGAGTGTGCATGGGCTGGGAAACGGGAGGATTGAAGTTGAAGTATCCATTGTAATGTTTGACGTCTGACTGATGGAAATAGGATGTGTATAACAACTAAATACTTTTTATCTCTTTATTTTTAGCACAAACTGTAGTATTCATTCACATAGTTAAATACGATACGGTCATTCATATTTACATCTGAATCAAAAAACTTTACAATACAATCTACAGAATAACTAAGACATATATTCAACATTAAAAAAGTAAGAACAAAATATCCACAACGGGAAGAATCCCTTGACTGTACTTGAACATTGAAACATTCATAGTCTTTAACGTTTGATTTCAAAAAATGCTCCAGTTCTCGTCCGTAAAATTCAGGTGATCTTCCAAAACTATCGAAAAAAACTCCATGGGATTTACTTTCTAAAACGATTGCGAGCCAGTGTTCCCCGGGTCGATCGTCCTTGTGGCTGTTGACGATATAGGCACTTGGATATTGTATTCCCATCGTTGGCAAGTTGTTTCTAGCAAACACTCCTTTTACTAAACGCTGTACACAAGGGTTTGATCTGATAGCGCATTCTAGTTCGTACCCATTCATGGTTGAACGTAACGAACGTTACGTGTGCTGTCTATTTCAAGAAAGGAATCGAATATTCCAAAAGCTATACAGGTGACGGCAGTAGGAAGTCCAGTCTGAAACTTCATCTCAAGTCTGACGTTTCCATGTTTGATCAAGTTTATATAGTCCTCTCCCAAACCGTTTGGATCCAATGTGAAGGCGTATAAAGTGTAGCCCTTTCCGAAGTCAGCTCTGGTAATAGTTAAACCGGCATCCTTATTCAGCTTTTCACACGCTTCAAACAAGTTCATGTAAGCAATCGCATACTGACGGTTATCACCGAAGTCTAATTTCAACGGCCTCGCTGGCACACTCTCTCCGTTGACGTACAGTCCGACGTCTGTGGCATTATAATGTTTGAAAAAGAAGGGATTGGATCCATAAGAACCATTTCCACTGTCTTGTGAAATCAATCCGACAACAAGGGTGCTTGGCCTTATATTAAACATATTGTCCCAAATGAACTCCCTGGAGTCTTTGTTGATTGTGTTCTTTTTCACCTCCGACCGTTGGAAGTAGTAACGCGCCGGCGTTTTCTCGATCTGTTTCATGTGGTTTACGATAATACCTGGATCCACTTTAACTTTACATGCTTTATACACAACATCCAACAGCTGCAACTTGTAGGCAGGGTTGGTTTCTCCTGATATAACGAAAAACGAATTGCTAGAACGGTAGAGTTTGATATACAAATCGACACCTTGGATCAGATAGCGATCTAGCGAAAATATATCTTCGAATAAAGGGCCTTCCACCTCGAACTCTCTGCTAGACTTAATATAGTCCCGACGAAGAATCAGGCCGTCGTTGTCTCCTGATTTTCCATCAGTAGATGACAAATCACCGGAATCCTTCATAAACAGCTGTGTCTGTAGCTGTGATTTCTGCTCGTCAGAACCACTGGTCAGAATCGTTTTGAGATAAGCTTTCCATGGGTAATTTGAAGTGTTTAACGAAACAAGTTTGTTGTTCATATATACGTCCATCTGTGACCACATGGCTTGTAGAGGCAAATTTACGATGCTGGTTGTATCGCTATCGTCAAATGCAGTGCCATCACCTTTGACGAGTTTCGCACGAACATATAATCTACTTCGTCTCAAATCCATGTATTCAGGACCCTGTCCGGAGATGAAAAATTCCACTGCAGAAACATCCGCTGATGTGAAGTTCGATGTAGGACGCGTTTCAGAATAATAGACTCTATCGACAGCCACTTGATTCTTTGGTTCATCGAACAAATCTAACTCCATTGGTACACCTATTTCTTTATTTTCTTCATTCAGATAAGCCATTATTAATTGCTTTTTATCTGTCGAAAATGGACGGTTCCTTGTCTAAATTAATTTTTCGTGTTTTACAATTTGTCCTCCTCTTTGTTTTACGCTTTTGATTTTTGCTTTGTTTCGCTGTTGCTCGTTTGGGTTTCCCCACTGAAATGTTCTTTTTTCTTTGCGTCTTTCTTTTTATATTGTGAGGTTTTGATTCCTCCTTTCGGATGTAAGGTTCGTCCTCTTGCTTTTGTTGTCTTAGTTCTGATTCTGCTCTGTTCTCGATTGCAACTGTTGGAGCGACCTGTTCCACAATAGCCTCGTTTTTAGGAAGATTTCTTACTGGAATAACGAAACGTTTCCGTCTATGACGTCTCGATAGACCTCTTCCCATCTGATTATTTTTACGTTTTTTGAACCGGCTTGTTTTGTTTCTAATTGCATTTTCCCAAAACAATGGATCGCTAACATAAGGTAACTTTGACATTACTGCAGAAATGGATACTTCTTAAAATGAAGTGTCACAGAGACTTCCTCGTTGATAAATGAGCTCGGACGTCCGGCATCATCAGTTATATACACGCGAATTTCATTGAGCTGCCCCAAACGTACGGGAACATAATAAGGGGTTTTAAATATCAGATGTGTCGTCATGTGTTTCACTTTGCTTTTAGTAAATTGTTCTGTTTTTTCCTTGCTTATGTGAACCTTCCGTAAAAGGGGATTTTCTGAAGATCCTACAAAACTCTCGTCACAGACATTTGAATATACGTAGACGTCTTCGATATGTTTTGATGTGTCCTTGTAAATGATACTGATTTCGGTTAGGGCAACCATCCAGTACCCTTCTAAATGTAACAGTCTATCAAGCTGAACTGTGAAGTCGTTAGGAGTGTTCTTTTCAAAAAGACGAGAACCGTCTGACGATTTGAGGACCATACGTATACTCATCTTGACAGTGAATAACAACCTTTGTTGAACGCTTGTAGTATTTATTCGTTCTGAATTTCATTCATTCGAATCCAAGAATCAAACTTTTTAGGATAGCCTAACCATCGTACCAATGCTTCCTGAATACCATTTCTTTTTCTTTTTTTAATGATCTTTTCGATTTTCCAAACAGCATTTTCGTCTTTTCTAACCTTTTGCAATTCGGGTTGATAAAACGAACCATCGATGTTCTCGTCTATTAAATCCTTCAATTGATATATGGGAATATGGTCTCTTAAATATCGGCGTCGGATTTTAAAGACCTCTTCAGTCCATTTCTGTTGATAATCACGTTGAAATGGATGTCGCTTGTAGGAAATCCGCACAAGATCATCGACTTTATGCTTAAATTTCGTACTTATCCTCCCTTTGCCCTTCGAAGATCGTTTTGATGTAATTCCGTCATTATGTCGTCTTGTTTTGGGCTTGCGTGACAGATAAACACTCAAACGAACTTCGCCTGCATTCTGTTTATTGACTTCGGACGGGGCAAATCCTCCCAGTGAACTGTGTGGTCTTTTATTGTAACTCAGTACCATGTCTTGCAGGACGTCAGTGTATTTGTAGGTTTGCTTGTATCTGAAGTATCTATACATCTTAGTTTTCATTGTTCGAATAACTCTTTCGACTACAGCTGCTTTTGTTTCGTTTTGGGAGTAGTATGCGTTAATACCCTCTTTGGAAAGATAGGCTTGCACGAACTTGTTTTTGAACTCTTTTCCTAAATCGGATCGAATTGAGTTTGGTTTACGACCTGAGGCAAAGATTTGCTTCAAAGCTTTCAAGACACTAGTATGTGTTTTATCTTTTACAGGTTCAATCCATAAAAAGCGTGAAAATACATCGATGACGAACAATAGAAACCTATATCCATTATTGTCAGATTGGATATTTCCCACGTCTGCTAAATCCATCTCCCATAAAGAGTCTACTGTGTCGACAACATACTTATTCCTCCGAAATTTGTGTATCGTATTTCTGGATAAACTATAAGAATCCTGATCTTGGAGCCACTGTTTTATTTTATGTCTCCCTATCTTGAATTTTCCTTCTTTTTTAACTAAACGATATAGTTTGTCAGAACCAGAAAATGAAGCTGGATGTTTTGGATCATACCAAACCTTATGCAAGTAATCATTGTAGTCTAACGAACTCATGATGACTGAGGGGAATGCAAAGTGGGACAGAATTCTTATAGATTTGATTTGCTTCTGTATTTTTTATTTACTGTTTTATGTTGTGTTTTATTATCCGTCATATTGAATTCATTTTACCTGTTTTGATTCTCTGATTTTGATTCAATTCGGGGAGGTATTAAGAGTAAACACCATACAATTTTAAAAACTATTTTATTGTTTTAAGAGTAATAACTGTACAAACATTAACTGTCGGTATTTATACACATTATTTTTAAATTATCTATTGTTTCTTTACACTGTCGGCTCCTTTTACGGCATCGTTGATATATGGTGCTAATCGCTGTAGGTAAGTCCATTCTCTTTTATTCATATCAATTCCCCTTATTGTGGCTTTTCCTCCAATGTAATGTCTGACATCAATACGAACGTGCTGTTGATGTAAACACACAGTCACTTTATACTGCTTTGATAAATCATACTGTTTGAGATATCTACAAAGTGTATCGTTAATTTCACCTTTCGTATCCACTGATGCTGAAGTGATCTTGATACAGTCCGACTTATTATACGAATTTTGAGCTATATTACTACTAAGTGCTAAACTTGTAGACGTCAAAGCAAGCAGAACAACGACTCCAGTCCATTTCAGAATGGTGATGTGAATATTGTATTTGTCGTGCAAGGAAGATAAATTAGAAACGATGCTAGGTTGAGAAGACATTTTTCTTCCCATTGCAAATGTCACATGCTCTTCAGATTTATCCATCATTACACTCTCGCAAGATGCTGTTTGTGAAACCATGTCAGCAGCTGAATTGTCTTCTCTAAAATGACGAAGCTACAGCTATCTGAAGTTTTTTTATACATATGATGAACATGATCTCTTCGTTCATAAAGGCTCACCAAACGGATTGCAGACTGGACAGTTTAACATTCCTTCTTGGTTTTGATGGTCTTCTGAGAGAATACAGGGAACGCTGTTTTCCAGTTCAGGAACGATCTCTTTGATTTCAGTAAATTTCGCTTTAAGGGCTTCCCATTTATCGTATGTCAGTGAAATCCCTTTTTTCGTAGGAACTACTTCACTTGAATTTGGTGGAAGCCAACGTTGTCTTACATCGACAGTAGGGTACACTCTATTCACTGTTACGTAAACACCTTTACCCACATGGAAAGTTATCATTTCAGGTGCTGCACTCGCCTCATCAATCATTCGACCGATAGCTCCGTCTATTTCGTTGGCGTACATCTCCAGAAGCAACCATTGTGTCAAATTCAAGGCAATTCCTTTTTTGGTGGGAACATAAGCATCTGCAGAATTTTTATCGTACTTGCGGATGTGGATCAAAAGTTGTCCCCGCCATTCGTTGACTACGACAAATACATCGCCTCCAATTGGTAACATGCATCGTTCTTTCTCTGCTTCTTCCATTGTTTCCCCCGCTGAACTTTTCAAAAGGTTTACTAAACTCCATTTTCTCTCTGCAATCAGTGCAGAACACAAACAATCAAATGCTTGTGGCCCCCTCCTCTGAATTGTAGATATCAGTTGTCTGGCTTTTGAATAAGAATTCGTAGCCTGTATAACTTCTTCTCTTTGTTCGTCAGTAAGTATGCCGTTCTTGTACAAATGATCTACTACAGCATCTACGGGCATTTCTCTCACCAATTTTACGAAATTTCGTTGAAGAGATTCTCTGTGTTCTTGCTGCATCTTGACTGGTGATTTGTTTCGCTACAAGTGATGTCCTGGTGAATTCAACTATGCCTTTTTATACTGAAAAATATAGGAGTGTGTTCATGGGGGACTGCGTCCAATTGCTAGCTTTTGTGGGGTGTCAGGTTTTTTCGACGGGAGTAACACGAATAGGACTTTCCATTTTTATCGCTTTGTACATTTTATCTCTATGTTCATGTGTTAAGATAGGTGCGATTATTGTTTCCGTTGCTTGAATACGCCTTCTGAAACGATGCTCGTCTATTGCACATTGCATCCAACGACCTTTTCGTGCTTCTTGATATGCATAAGACCAATATACCATGTGGTGGATTTTCTTGATTTTGTCATCTGGCGGAAAATGAATCTGAAAATTACACAAGAATAGTCAAATTACCCCAATCAAAAATTTAAAAATACATTTCATTTTCCATACTTTTTTTTCATATTTACTTACTTTTTTCATTTCTTTTGATAGAACGTTTGACATCGTGTAACATAAATCATGCACTAAATGGAACGTTCCTTCAAACATTTAAAAATAAGGAGTGGTTTTGGAAAGTTTTTTAACAGACGTTTCGCAAACAGGAGTGGTTTTGTGGTTTGTGGTTTTTTTGCTAAGTGTTTCGTAAAAAGGAGTGGCTTTGATTTTGGTGTGGTTTTGCGGTTACCAGGTGTTATATATAGACCCCCATTTTTCTGGGGGTTTGCAAGTAACCCCCAACGTACTATATCCCTCAGATATATAGGAGGGGTTTTCGGGGGGTTCCAGTAATCATACACTACTGTCGCAGTATTTTCCAGTATTTGTAATACTAGAAAAGCCAGTATTGTGGATACTGGAGACTACTTGTTTGGCACCACTTGTCAGTAACTATTATCGAGTATTGACTATACTGGTGATCCCAGTAGTATCTAATATTTTCAAGAATTTGTAATACTGGAGGCCAGTATTGTAGATACTGGAACTTCCAGTATTGTTGATACTGGATAATACTAGAAAATTCTGGTACACAAGTATTGTCCAGGATCTGTAATTCTTGACAATACCGGTAAAATACTAGTCTACTAGAATTCTTTTCTTTGAGGCGTACAGAAACAATACTGACCAACCAGTATTTTCCAGTATCTGTAATACTGGAATATACCGGAATATCAAACATGTATTAGTTGACCACAAATATACAATACTGGATTACCAGTACTGACGATACTGGATAACAGTGGACAATATTAGTTTTCCAGTATTACAGATACTGGAAGCAATACTAGAAGAAAATCTGTTCCAGTATTGTTAAGAATACTGGTTGTACCAATATTGTGGGCGTAAGCCACGAATTATCCTTGCTAATTCACTTTCCATTGTATACATACATTTTTTTGTAACTTAATGTTAATGCTGTTAGATATCTGCTCTGTTTCTCAACTGGGTCACGAATTCTCCATCTCAAACTGCACACTGTCTCGCCAGTGGAATGGACTATTTCATTGCTCATACATATGACCCAAAAGAACCGTTGCATTTGAATTGGTTGATAGCAATATGCGAACAATTTATTCAAAGAGCGCCGATAGTCATTAAATCTGGTTGCGACCTCTGGCACTTTTTCCCAGATTGTAAGGTAGGATAAAACGTAGAAAAATATCGAACGTTGCTCTTTTGCACTAAAATTATATGCTGGCTAGCGTCCAGTCTGAACATTCCAAGAGGTTTTCAGTCTAAAAAGACCAATGAACTTTTTAAGTAAACAATCAGAAGACACGTGTAATATCAATGTGTAATCACCAACAAATTTTAAACGCATCACAAACTTTTAAAACTTCAGACTAATGTAATTTTCATTGTTCCAGTTAAATGTTAGCAGAAAATCCATTCGAGTTAAAATGAAACAAAAAATTTTTGGAAGTGTAATACTAATTTTCGGACATGCAGAAACAGCGAAGTAATCAGATCGAATTTCATTTAATTTTATGAGTCAATTTGAACATATTTTGATTAATCAGTGATTGATTAATGGGAGTTTGACGTCCAGCTAGCAATATTTCAGCTATATTCAGGACAAGAACGCAATATCTTGAAAAATAAAGGCGGGTGGGATAACCGGCAACGAGTTTTGACTGCCAC
>JAOXYH010026267.1:0-18904 GCA_028566455.1 Botula fusca | reverse complement strand
TGACGAGTAATTAATTTACGAAATGTGCACATCCGATACACCAAAATCGGTATGAAATGTATCACACTTTGTTTTACTGACGCACAACCTGTCAATTCTGACTGGCCATAAAGAAAGTGTACAGCACTTTCAGCACTTCAAAGTGGAACTTTGTATTAGTTGTTGGAAATTAAATACTTTTCTTTGCTCTGAATAAAATACTGGTATAAAACTTAGGTAAAACATCAAATTTTAGTAACAAAGTTACCCCCTTAACGTTACTGAAGACTATAAAATGGTTAAATATTTACAATACGGCCTGACTAATTATACTTAAAGAAAATAAAACTTCGAAAATGAAGATTTCCTTCTTAGATAAAATTCCTAAAGATGATAGATTATATTTGTCATTTTACACTTATTGAACATACATGACAGCAAACATTTGCATTTAAAGGTGAAATACATGAAAACCTTATTTTAGGTAACTCAAACCAGACCAGGAGTATAAAAATGTAGTCTGTAGAAATCTGTAAAACCAAGACAGAATTTGGGGTAAAGCTAGTAGACTGGATTCTACCATACAATCTTTGAATAAATAAGGCATCCCTTTTCATTGTCTCGTTTCGGAAGAGAAAGAAACAATTTTGTTTAACACCAACTTATTTTAAAAATAAGTACCTTAGACTAATTAAAGATTTTTCAGTAGGCAGTCGGAATTCTAGTGGGTAAAAATTTTGCTCCCTTGCTATCGAAATTATTCCTTTATTCGTATGGATCAGAGTTCATACAGGGCTTCTTCGGATAAAGTTAGAGCGTAGTCACCTTTCGCCTATAAAGATCATGTCTTGTCTATAAATAATTCTAATCTATTGACTTTCCAAATCTAATCTATCCAAATGAACTTGAATATAGGATACCATAAGGACTTTTGGGATTTAAAAGTCTACTATATACTTTGATCATCATCTTAAACTTCACAATAAAAGACCGTTCAAATCAAAACTGCATACTACAGAAGACATAACTCAACTTTGTAGTTGTAAATTTCCCGTTTATTGTAGCAATTTTATCAGCAGTAGTTAGTATATGGAGAATATATATCTCAATTAATACAATACTACATAGCGTGCCCTTCCTATCAAGGTTTTTTTTTTTCATAGAGAGTTACTGGTGATAATGAAGCTTCTCAAAGTTCTACGGTCACCATCGCAAACTTGTTATCGTTACGGACTGTCGATCTAAAAGATACGAAAGCCGGTAGAGGACTTCTGATTTGTTACTTCTGATAGTTTCGTTCGTTGTTTTGTCCACACATGGTTCTGATAGTTGCGTTCATTGTTTTGTCATCTGCTACCTTTGATAACCACATTTTATATATGTGTGCACCGAGTTTTAGGGAAGGACTAGGTGGGATAATGGCCTTATTTGACCCAATTTTTCACTGAAATTGGGAACTTGAAATGACAGCGTCTCTTTATGCTTTGGATTAAGTTCACATTACATGTAATTTAAATCATAAACTGGTACTTACCAAAGTCATGACATCATAGAAAATGTTACGACTTCACAAGTAACCGTTTACACATTGCAACTTTCAATATCTTATTTACAATGAAAATGAAAAATTTCCTTTTTTTCATATCCCCTTTTAGGTCAAACTCTGCAAAATTAGTTTCAATATAATATTTTCCTAAATTTTAAAGAAAACTCAAGTTTTTTTCTCAATAAACAATATTTCTGCTTCAAAATGTGGAAAGGTCATAAAATTTAGTTTACTGTCCTTTAAAAATTGGCTGTCATGTTTACAAAATGGGATATTATACTTTCATGTTCGATAGGTCAAGGGTCATTGAAATTTTTGAAAAAAAAGTATCTCTGTCATGTAAAAAAATAGTCTCATCCTATTCTAAAACATTTTGAACAGATCCTTATAATTAACAGTTACTAGTAACTGACTGAACTTTTTTTTTGTGCAAAATGAAAGAAACACTATTTGTTTTAGACACCTACAGTATACCAACTTTCATACATATGAACAGATTACATGTATTCAAACATTTAAGAAAGATTTATTGTTTTACCTAAGTATTTCCGTTTTAATTTTTTAAATTTATACTTTTTTACAAATCTATACAGTGACAATTTACAGCAAAAGTACATGAGGACTATTTAGAGGTTATTAAACAATTTTGGACTTATTGAAACCCGAGTTAATACCGTTATTAGAAGTTTTAAAATTTTATCTACAATACTAAACCCCATTTTGTACTAGTTTTAATTTTCAAATAAATTATTCCAGTTTTGACAATACCGATAATTTATTTTGTTGCCAGAATGAAAGTCGAGAAAAACGAGAAGCAGTACTAAGTCGACATAAAAGGCAAGCAGGAGACACAACAACAGGTTAGTAAACACAATAGCGCTCCCTAGTTACACTCCTTTTTATTAGCGGTTCACCGCTCACTCTCAGTCATTTTCAAGGTACACCTTTTGGAAAGTTTCATAATTTCCACATAATTGTTACTGGAACCATCACCACCCTCAATTATCGTCACATATGGGCTTTTCAGAGCGGTAGTGATGCAACGAGGGTTACAGCATTTGATGATTGGAGTATTCATTTATTAATTTGTTGTTTTTTGTTGTTTATACATCTACATGTACTTATATATCGGTGCTATTGATTATTGATTCTACTAAATGTAAAGTATTTTAGACTTCTACTTATTCGATGCCATTAAAGTAGACTGTAAGTCCACAGGGGTGTCACAAGGTCATTTGCTAGTACTTCGGTATTAACCCGAAATAATAATACGGAGTTATCTACCTCATGCAAAGTTATGTCTGTAGCTGGTTTTGGCTTCCTTTTTCGGTCATTTTTGGCATGTGCTCGCTTTTACAAACTTTTTATGAACACTTGTGGCCTTCCAACGTGGTGGCCCCAGCATCGCTGACGAGTATCCAATTGACGACGTGCGCACATTTGTTGTATTAAAATCAGTATAAAATGCTTCCCACTTTGTTTGAACTTTGGGTGTTTTATTTAGGGGAAGGGTAAAGCCTTGGCTGTCGGAAAGTAATTCAAATGAATATACTTGGAATTATCTTCGTAAAGGTGATATTCTACTGATGTGTACGGGCTCTTCTACCATTCGAGTCCGACAGCTCAATTCAGTCTTTTTTGTTGCATGCAGAATAACTGCTATTAACACGCGTTATTATGCCCAGCAATATTATAATTATTAAACAATTATTCCGAGGTAAAGAAAAGACAAAGGTGATCTTTGCCCAATGCCTTGACAAAGGACCATAGAACAGAGGGAGAATAGTTTGATCTGTTGCCTGCATACTAAGTAAATAATTTTTTAGTACGTTATCATGAATGAGAAATTTCTATTGGACAAATAACTTATCATAGTGCGGGGTCAAAAGTTACCAGACAATAGATCATCAGTAGCCAATACACTGCCAGGGAATAGGTCACAAGGCAATACAACGTTAAGTTATGACGGAAATAATAAGAAAATAGTGAAAAATTAAAAGATAATAATAACCAAGTAAATATATACGATTAGGAAATAAAATTCTTCTGTATTTGGCCGTTTCCCATAGAAGACAGGGTCTGGTAAAGCTGTACATGTATTCATCGGCTAAATACCCAATCAGACGCCACCATTCGTTTTTTTTAATAAGATAAACGATATGAATTGATTCAATTTTCGATTTATAGGCACGGAGAAAAGTAAATCATGTTGTACAGAAGAAACAGGTTCTTACATTTGGTACAAAACAAAAATTGGGATATCTTTCACTCGTGTAAGAAATTCTACATCTTTCGTCCTCGTTTCGCTGCGCTCCACTTAGTAAAAGACAAAATTTCTTACACTTGTGAAATATATCCCTGAGCTTTCATTTCACCTCATATAAGAACCTTTTAAACTTTTATTCTTCCTTTAGTGATGGTAGATCGGTTAATACAACAGAGCGGGACTTTTTGAATATGATATACAGGGGTATCATTCTGTCATTGCAGGTGCAGAGTTTCATCAATGTTTCCCAGAAAGTACTCCAGCTCCTAGTGTATTCTGTAATAGTCTTGATCTAGACGTTGTAGTACTGGGAGCATTTTATGGCGCCGTCTGTGATAACGAGCACGAGAACATCAGTAACGCTAATGAGTTACCTTGCGTGAGGGACGTAAGTTCAATCGTGGTTCCTCCATGTAATAACATGACGACATTTAGTTGTACGTTCAATAATACAGAGGCCGCTCTGGGAGGTTCGGCGTGTTCGGAGTTACCCGGTTGTTCAGAACCATGCAACAACTCGCTCTACATAGAATGGAATTGTGGTAAGTAAGAGTGGATTGTTTTATTTAAGACATAAAAAAAACATTTGCTTAATTGGATGTAGCTTAATGCCATTTTCATCAATCTTTATAGTGGCCAGATTTATAATCATAATTTATATTTATGTTGTCCAGAGTTTGTCCATGTAAAAATTGCATGGACAGTGGGTTCCACATGTAATTTCTGCTTTTGTCACATTTTTAATTACTGTGGATTAATTTTTTTTGTGGGATACCAAATTTCGTGGATTTCGTGGTTACTGCACAATCACGAATTTAAGGATCCAACGAAATGTAAATTGTCAGTTGAGCTGTTAGTATGAAAAAGCAAAATCTCGAAATTAAGTATCCTCAAAAGCTCAAGTTTATCTGAACCACGAAAACTGGTATCCACGAAAATAAATGAATCCACAGTAATTTTAAAGTGCACACTTATGTGACATTAAAAAAAACAACATTGTTTTTTTCAGTTTTATACAGACTTTGCAGTAATAAATTACCTAGAATACAATGCAAAACACCAAATTAAGGGATATAGCTCTTATTTCTGTGTTGAATTAGTTGAATATTTATAGGGAATTCAATAACTGTATCATAATGTGTAGCGATACATTGCCAACTTTGAAGAATCTTTGTTCCTGCTGAAACATGTGAAATACTTACCAGCCCAACATTACACTGAAACAATAAAATCTATGGTATTTTCATACCATGCGCAACCAGTATTATACGGAATGTTGCATAGACATCCTTTACAAACTTTATCACTTACCTTGCAAGGAGAGTGCACCTTTTTTGTGGCTGTACAAATTAGTTTATGAATTCGTACGATAGAGCTGCAATAAAGTGAACAATACAGCTAGACTGTCGCGTTACCATGGTACCGTTCCCAAACGAGTGTATTGAGGAAAGATAATTATTTTATCAATAATTATATTTTCAAACTCTAAACTGTTTTATAATGTTTGTGTCAAAATGCATTTATATTGTTAGTTGTCCCCTTTCTCTAGCTCTGATAACCTCTTTAGGAACGAACATAATTCTAATTTACTTTTACTAGATATTATTCTTTATTCACATCCCTTTTAGCACGCAGTCGCTCTTCCCATTATACACTGTCTTTGTGAGTAACGTGACGTCAAGAAGAAGGCGATTCCATGAAAGGCTTTTATAGCCAACGAAATATCCATTTTTTTCTCTCTTTCAGATGCTAAGTAGGTTAAAACTTCGCATGATAAAAACAATGTACAAATTGTATGTGCAATGTCTCGTTTATCGAATGCATGTTGTAGTCGACACTAAACCGTTGAGAAATGCTCGGTTAAACTCGCATTCCTACCTGTTTGTGAACCTTGTACAAAATACAATTGATATACAGGGACACTGTACACACCGGAACTTTGTCTATGCATCAATGTCAATTTTGTAAGTTCGTCTGCTATTGGGGTTTTATAAAAAGAACTCAACTTTTTGATATTTATTCAGTGTTTTAAATCGCTCAGTAAAGCTTTTAATTGGGCATCTATGACAACCTGCAATGATTCGATCACGTTTATGAGACAACAAAACTTGTAGCTGTCATGATCATGTATACGGTAAATATGGCTTTCTGCATCGTTATAAATTTTAATGATATACCTCCATTTAATGAATAAAGTGTTTGAAATATTTGTATAACATAAAGTAGTGTTCCAGACAGGGTGATACATCAAGCTAATGATAAAAAACTTTTCGAATTACCTTTGAGCTAACCCGCATTATCATTTATGTTCACACACAACACGTATTCGATACATATAAGCTGCTCAAAGCATCAAATACGTATTACAATCTGAACGTAGCATTAAAATTACCTGTATAATTATATATAGTTACCTCTGCGGTGTGAGTTTGTGTCCTCTTTGTAAATATCAAAAAGGTGCATTCTGCTTGCAATCGTACGTGATAGGTTTGTCAGCTACCTGCCCAAGGTCGGTGCTTCTGCCACTAAAAATGACCGCCAAGATAAAGCTTTAATACTGTTGAGAATGCGTTCAATCAATCAATATGAAAATAGCTGAATTCAAGGTCTACTTTTGAGTTTGAAATATTTGTTAGACCAAATTTGAAATACCACAAAGCAAAATGGTTATTATGCCCTTAAATCGGCTTTTAGTTTTGGAAAGTGATTTTTTTACCGTTTCAATGATATAAAAGTATATTCTGCAACCGTATTTTGTCAATATAAAGGTCACTTACACCTTCAAAAACCACTCAAAACATAAAAATTGCAATTTCTGCAAATTTACGTAAAAATAATGGTACTTTTAATTTTTGGACAACAGCGCAACTTCTGGCCAATAAGATTGCGAAAATTTGACAATTTTTCTAACCTTTGACTTTTCGACAATGTAACTGGCCCACAAAATTTCAGAATTAAAACATTTCCCACTCTTGAAACTTTGAGAAGTCAAGTACTCAGATAGTACAAAAGAAATGTTCAAATAAATGTTTTCTTACCGACATCTTGGACCAAAATGGGGCCTTAATTATCCCCTCTTTTGATGTTGTGGTTGCCTGGCAACATCCTCAAAAAGGGGGAAGAACTCTATCAGGGAATAGAATCAAGCAAACACCTTTTATATTTATTTTCAGTGTCTACAGAGCCAGTCATAATAGAAGTAGTGGGTAAGTAGACAATAACGTTTACTTTGTGGCCATTCAAGACGTTACAAAAACTAGCATTCGTACTCTTCAAGCACTGTAATTGTTAGCGTGGACTTTTTAGAATGAAACTTTTCTTTGTTATCTTATTTAAAAATTATTTCGGTACAGAAACATTATGTAGAGTGTTGTCTATTTCGCTTATATCATTTTTCCGTTATGTTAGACACTACACCCAGTTGTTCTGTTTAGAATTAAATAGTGTTTGCATTTTTTTTATTTATTTATTTATTTATTTTAGTTATTTTATTTTATTTATTTATTTATTTATTTATTTATTTATTTATTTATTTATTAATGTCGTGAATTCCAGCAAAGCAAAATGAAGGTTGTAGCTTTCTCAATGTATACACGAAAACCTAATACACTATAAATATACATATATATCGCTTTTGGCACACATTTCCTTTGATATTCGGACTTTTGATGTGAATTCCATTCCCGCAAAAGAAGTTACTAATTTGCATAAAATATAATTAAATTGTTTGAAGAAAAACGGCAGTTAATTATTTCTAATGATTATAAAAGTAGATATTTTATCCAGAAAACTTTAACCTCTATCTCTTGAAAGACCACCCGAGTGTCACAGTCATCACGGTCTTACTAAGTGAGTGTTCCTCGTCAAAAGATGTTTTAAAATTCTGAACTCCCTGATAGTAACTGTTATTCATAGGGCCATTAAAATTCTGAACTCCCTGATAGTAACTGTTATTCATAGGGCCATTAAAATTCGGAACTTCCTGATAGTAACTGTTATTCATTCGGAACTCTCTGTTCATAGGTCCACCCGGTCCTCCCGGTATACCCGGCGCTCCTGGTATGAAGGGGATGACAGGACCACCAGGAGTTGAAGGTCCTCAGGGTCCGAAAGGATATGTTGGACCACCCGGCCCAACGGGTATTGGACTGCCAGGCCCACCTGGACCTATAGGAATGAAAGGCATGGGAACAAAAGGAGACAAGGGTATGACTGGAGGCAAAGGAGAAAAAGGAATGAAAGGTGCGTATTTAGTACATTTTCATGGACATGAAGGGTACGTATTTTGTACATTTTCATGGACATGAAGGGTACGTATTTAGTACATTTTCATGGACATGAAGGTACGTATTTTGTACATTTTAATTGAATGTAAAGGTACATGTATTGAGCAGTTTCAAGGGCATGAAAAGTACGTATTTTATACATTACAAGGAAATGAAAAGGTACGTGTTTTGTTCATTTCAAGGGAATGAAAGGTGCGTGTTTTGTATAGTTGGGTACGTCTTTTTGTACATTTGAAGGGTATGTGTCTTGTATATTTCAAGGGAATGAAAAAGTATGTGTTTTATACAGTTTCAAAGATATGAAGGCTATGTTATTTGTACATTTCAAGAGAATGAAAAGAAACGTTTTGTACATTTCAAGGGAATGAAACGTACGTGTTTTGTAAAATTTCAACGGAATGAAAAGGGACAATGTAAATGATCTGTGCATTTCAAAGGAATAAAAGGTACGTATTTTCTACATTTCACGTAAAAGAAAAGGTACGTGTTTCGTAAAATTTCACGGGTATGAAGGGTGCGCGTTTACTTCATTTTCAAAGATACGAATGGTACGTATTTTGAACAGTTTTAAGGGTATGACAAATACTAATTGTGTACAGTTCAAGGGAACAGAGGGTACTTTTTATGCAGTTCAAGGGAATAAAGGGTACATATTTTGCATAGTTCGAGGAATTAAATACCGGTAGTATGTATTTTCTATAGCTCAAGGGAATGTCTTTGGAATGAAAGTTATGTATTTTGTTCATGTAACATGTATTTGCATAAAAATATTTTCAAGTTATTATAATTAAAGCACTTTAAAACAAATAAAAGAACAGCAAACTGTACAACTGCAAGCAAATGTAAGAAACAGAGGGAATAAATTCTTAACAACAATACAAATAGAAAATATTGCTTTAATATACTATTTATCATTTTTTAACCTAGGACAACGAGGTCAAAGAGGTCAGAAAGGTCAGAAAGGACGAAAGGGACAAAAAGGGCAAAGAGGACAAAGAGGCAACAAAGGTCAAAAAGGTGAAGAAGGCGAGAAAGGCGAAAAGGGAATGAAAGGCGAAAAAGGAATGAAAGGTTATAAAGGAGATCAAGGTCCAAAAGGATATAAAGGAAGTCCAGGAGCTAAGGGATTCCGTGGGCCCAAAGGATACAAAGGTGATATTGGACCTAAAGGATATAAAGGAGAACAGGGTGTTAAAGGATACAAAGGGAACAGAGGTCGAAAAGGCTATAAGGGAAATCGGGGCCCGAAGGGATACAAAGGAAACCAAGGACTTAAAGGTTATAAGGGAGATCGTGGACTTAAAGGCTACAAAGGAGATCGTGGACCAAAGGGTTATAAAGGTGATCTTGGACCCAAAGGTTACAAAGGAGACCAAGGTCCAAAAGGATATAAAGGAGATCGTGGATCGAAAGGGTACAAAGGAGACACTGGACCAAAGGGATATAAAGGAGACAGAGGAACAAAAGGATATAAGGGAACTCTTGGACCGAAAGGGTACAAAGGAGTCCAAGGTCCAAAAGGATACAAAGGAAATCGTGGACCAAAGGGATATAAAGGAGATCTTGGGCCAAAAGGTTATAAGGGAGACATTGGACCTAAGGGATATAAAGGGAATCGTGGACCAAAAGGGTATAAAGGAGATCTCGGACCAAAAGGTTATAAGGGAGACACTGGACCTAAGGGATATAAAGGAAAAAGAGGATCGAAAGGATACAAGGGCGATCAAGGACCAAAGGGATATAAAGGTGATGTTGGAGCAAAAGGTTATAAAGGAGAACAAGGACCAAAGGGATATAAAGGCGATCGTGGTCCTAAAGGTTATAAAGGAGCCGTTGGAACAAAAGGATACAAAGGCAATCGTGGACCTAAAGGCTATAAAGGAGAGCGTGGACTTAAAGGTTACAAAGGAGACACTGGAGCGAAAGGCTACAAAGGCGAGACTGGACCTAAAGGTTATAAAGGAACCCGAGGACCGAAAGGTTATAAAGGAGACATTGGGTCTAAAGGATATAAAGGTGATCGTGGGCCTAAAGGATATAAAGGAGATGTCGGCAATAAGGGATACAAAGGAAGCCGTGGACCTAAGGGATATAAGGGAGATCGTGGACCGAAAGGATATAAAGGTATGCTTGGACCAAAAGGATACAAAGGAAATCGTGGTCCGAAGGGCTATAAGGGAGACATCGGACCAAAAGGCTACAAAGGAGTTATTGGACCTAAAGGATACAAAGGAGATCTTGGTCAGAAAGGGTACAAAGGTGATATTGGTCGAAAGGGTTACAAAGGAAATATGGGACAAAAAGGTTATAAAGGAGACCGTGGGCCTAAAGGATACAAAGGCAAAATTGGTCCAAAGGGTTATAAAGGAGACATTGGCCCGAAGGGGTACAAAGGCGATTTTGGACCAAAAGGTTATAAAGGAGACAGAGGACCAAAAGGGTATAAAGGAAGTCTTGGACGAAAGGGATACAAAGGTGATCGTGGACCAAAAGGTTACAAGGGACTCACAGGACCTAAAGGCTACAAGGGTGATCGCGGTGTTAAAGGATATAAAGGAGATCGTGGACCGAAAGGATACAAAGGGGATCTTGGAGCAAAAGGCTATAAAGGAGATACAGGATCAAAGGGATATAAAGGAGACCGTGGACTTAAAGGATATAAAGGAGATCGTGGACCTAAAGGATACAAAGGAGACCGTGGACCTAAAGGATATAAAGGAGATCGTGGACCTAAAGGATACAAAGGAGACACTGGACCGAAAGGTTACAAAGGCGAACTTGGACCTAAAGGCTATAAAGGAACTCGAGGACCGAAAGGTTATAAGGGAGATATCGGACCTAAAGGGTATAAAGGTGATAGTGGACCTAAAGGATATAAAGGAGACATCGGACCTAAAGGATACAAAGGAGACCGTGGGCGAAAAGGATATAAAGGAGATCGAGGGCCGAAAGGATATAAAGGTATGCTTGGAGCAAAGGGTTACAAAGGCGATCGCGGTCCGAAGGGCTACAAGGGAGACACTGGACCAAAAGGCTACAAAGGAGATGTTGGGCCGAAAGGTTACAAGGGAGTTCTTGGTCCGAAAGGATACAAAGGGGATACTGGTCCTAAGGGTTATAAGGGAAATATGGGACAGAAGGGATATAAAGGAAGTCGTGGGTCTAAAGGATACAAAGGCGAAGTTGGGGCAAAGGGATACAAAGGTGATCTTGGACCGAAAGGCTATAGAGGACAGAAAGGATATAAAGGTGATATTGGACCTAAAGGATATAAAGGAGACATCGGACCAAAAGGATATAAGGGAGATCTTGGTGCCAAGGGATTCAAAGGAGATCGGGGCATTAAAGGATATAAAGGAGATATTGGACCGAAAGGATATAAAGGCAATCGTGGACCTAAAGGTTACGAAGGAGACCGTGGACCTAAAGGATATAAGGGAGATCTTGGTCCGAAAGGATATAAAGGAAATCGTGGTCCTAAAGGTTACAAAGGAGAAGTTGGAGCAAAAGGATACAAGGGCGATCGTGGTCCTAAAGGATACAAAGGAGATCTTGGGCCAAAAGGATACAAAGGTGACTTGGGACAAAAGGGATATAAAGGTGACCGTGGAGCAAAAGGATACAAAGGAGACCGTGGCCAAAAAGGATATAAAGGGGATACTGGTCGAAAAGGATATAAAGGAGACCAAGGACAAAAAGGTTATAAAGGAGATACTGGAATGCAAGGAAATAAAGGATATAAAGGCGATATTGGACCAATTGGACCGATTGGACCGACGGGAATGAAGGGTGCAAAAGGAATGAAAGGCATGAATGGAATGGAAGGACAGAAAGGTAATTAGATCTTCCTGTATTATATCTAGGTCTCATAACACTTTTGAAAAAAAAAGAAAAAAGAAAAATCATTGAAATACAGTTTAATATGAAATACATTTTTCATATTTTTCATTAGTGATCCTTTGTCAATTATTTTGATTTATTTCTTTAGTTGAGAATTTCAACATGTGTACGCTCTTTAAAGAGACTGTGTGATAGTTTATAGAATATTATAACATAATTATTGCTTACGGTGCTCTTTGAATTTCATGTGCAGTAAAACCGCTAGCAACTGATATACATGTACTGATTGACTCCTCTTCGATAAAGTAATGAAGCAGCAATTTATGATTGAATATTACTGTTTGAATATATATGGCTGCTTTGTACACAGGACAAATAAAGTTAACGCAACATCAATATTTAATTTTCAATTCAATTAATTGCTTTGTATAGGATTTAAATAACAATTAAGTTCTAACTATCTATTAAGCTTACTGAACTTTTTCTGCAAATCAGTACTGGTCATTTATGCACTATAAATGCAAAGTATGTTTTTATCATCTAGTTAACAATCAATAAGTGACCGCATTTTTTATATCCGTAAATAATTTATATACCAGGAATTTATTTTTTTAATTTATTCATATGTATCTGCATTAAAGTAAAAAATGTACTTTAAGTTGTATCTTATCTCATTCCATACAAAACTCTTTAATACGTTCGTTCCATATAGTTAGGAATTAAATTGGTTTAGGTTGTTCAATTAGTACATGTATCAAATTATATTATATATCTGTCTTCAGCACGTGCTCGCAATAAAAATCATAACTGTTAACCTGACAGTTGAATCACTTCAAATACTAGTAAGGTATTGTTCCGCTATATATTCTGAATATTCAAGTGATTCCATTATCTGTTTTTTTAATACTAGAACATAAGTTATATTGTAATATCATAACATATGAACACTGAAAACAATTATTCGAAGAACCAAATTCCACTGCATGAAAATTATATGAATTTAATAACTCGCGCAATACAAATTTCTGTCGCCAGGTGCGTCATTGTTTACATTTGAAAGTAATGTTCAGCGTAAATAAAAAGTAGTTTTATGATGTGTAGAAAGAGAATAAAACACGATAAATTTCGCAAAGTGAACTAAATCTTTAAATTATTTCCAAACGGCTTTGTGAGTTACCTGAAGACACATAAGAAACAGATGTTTACTCGGCATGTTTTGTTTTACTCTATACACATAGGTCAGAGAGGACGAATAGGCAGACGAGGATTTAGAGGATTTAAAGGACAAAAGGGAGCGAAGGGCAATCCGGTAATTTCTGTTCTACTTTTTGACCTTATTAGGTTTACATGGCATGCAGAAGGTACCACATACCACTCTTTTGATGAAAATTAATATATCTAATTTGTTTTTATGTGATGGAAAATCTGCACAAGGATATCACAGAAGAAAAAAATATTGAACAGAGAGCTTTACAGTTAATTAAATTAAAAACAGTCGACACTAATTATTTCCATCACATTTAAGATATGTTTAAATTGATATACTCCTGATATGTCAAATTTTCGGTTAAGACGAAGTAAATCGGTCGATCCTGCGTATCTGACATAAGCAGATTTAACTTTCTATGCAACATATACACATTGTATTTAAGAATCAACCTAAAGATAAATTGATGATTTCACCAATGTAAATTAAAAAAAAACGTAATTCCATTCACACTGACATAACAAAGTTATACTACTTTTATTACAGGGCACGGGGTAACTTTAGTTACCGAAAATCAAAGCTTATGTATATAAAAGGTATTATTTTACTTTATGTAATGACTTAGGATCTAGTAACATCATAAACATTCAGGGAGTTACAGTACACGAGACGAAACCAAACAATGTAACGATGTAGCAATAAATAGAAGAATTTATTGGAAGAAAGAGATATGGTATAAGCTTTATGTGAAACTTCAAAATTTCAAACAAACGCCACAAAAATGTTTTTTGTTGCCGTTCTTCATCTTGAAGCCACGGTAAGACCACAACAATGAGCAGAATCCCATGCCAACAAGTTTAAGACGCCCCTGGCACCGGTTTGAGAAGTATTCTTTGTCGTTTTATTTCTATATTAAACACATATTAATATCAATGTCAAGCAAGAAATCTTTAAACCGTCAAATATGAACTATCACTTCACATATAACTTGGTCAAAATCATGTTTATGACTAGCACACCATAAACAGTAAGACAATCTCCATAAAGCTACTTTTATTTTGAACTTTCAATGGTGTATATATATTTTAAACTCTGATATGAAATTGTTGTGTTATTTGAGTGATTTGCCAGTCATTTCCTCATGGAATGACATAAGGCTGTTAGCGTTGACTTTATGCTATGATAATTCAAATACATAATGGAAAAATAACGACAAATTATTGTTCTTAACTTTGTTTTTTCTTTGAGGGTATGCATGTGTGTCCCAGTTCAGTCATCATCTTTTGTTTTATACAAAAATTACGGCTATTTCTGTCTTAAAGAGAACATTATGTTCTATTGACAATATTAAGTAACTCAAAAGTCTTTTAAGCTATTCTCAAATGTAATATGTATATAGCTTCACCTGCAAATCTATATATTCTACCCGATTGTTTGATGGATGAATGGACATGCCTACTGAAAAACAAACAAAAGGCCAGAGAAAACCTTATTCTCTGTCAGAAGAAAACTAAAAATCATGTATTCAGCAGTTATTCGAAGAACAGGATAATTACCAGATCCTTTTTGCACTGAATGGACCTATCTTGGTGGTCATATGGAAACATAAAATGTTGTATCACATGACTCATATAAGCAATGAAAAAAGATATTTTGTCAACTCAGGGATAGAGGGAATGAGAAAAATTAATCCCACCAAAATGTCATTCATGTTTTGCTATTGAAGATGGCAAATCTTGGTGAATCAACTTTTTTTCCTTAATAATGATAAAAATAAATATTGAGCCTTTTGTTAAGTGTTAAGATTAATTTAAATTTTGACTTTTTTATGTCATCAACAAAATAAGTGTTGACATGTAATGTTAGGGAAAAGTGTATAGATTTTATTTTACCTTGTTTCTTTTTTTTTTTTTTTTTTTTTCTTGAAACTGCTTCTGAAGTGCCATTGCCTTGCAGATGACGTGATGTTCGCGTTTACAGGAATAGATTATATATCACTCGTTGAGCAATCACGTAAAAGAATAACTTGAGAAGTCCTTTATTATACGTTTGATCGAATGATTCAGATAAGTGCATACCTACTATGAGTGAAAGATATCCATATTTAGAAATGTGACTCAGTATTGGCAATTTCCATATCCATTCGCCATTTCGAAGAAAATGGGTTGTAAACATTGAAGGATAATGCTAGAATTTTCTTTAAAAAAAGCAATGGTTTCGTTACTTTTCCTCCATTTCGAATCCGTACAACCTTTTCTTATCATTTTTCGATTTCATTTCTTTTTTGGTTTTTGTCCTGGTTTGTTGTGTGTTTCCGCGCTTTTGTCTTGTCTCTGGATTCATGAGTTTTAGATTCCGACTTTAAGCTGTTGCTTCGGTATTCTGTTGCCGATATTTTATGGCTATAGTTGTTTCGTAGATAAAAAATGATTACATTTAACAGTGAAAACAAGTTCTGAAACGAAAAATTGGATATTATGTTTATCAAACTTATAAAAATATCTAAAGAATGTACCATCTTTAAATTAAAACATGTATTACAGTTGCAACATTTGCTAAATTCCAGGTGATGAAATTAAACATCAGAAACTGATTTACCTAAGGATTTCCATACTTATAGTGTTGCATGTACCAAATAATTTCTTCGATCGAAAATTGCATAATTTCAGCTAATATTTTCTGTTCTTTGTTACAGACCAGCCATATATTGGAGTTTAGCGTTTTTCCATATGTTGACAATATAATATTGGATATACGGATTTCGATTTGGACTGCAAAACGACACGACGAATATTTCAATCGCGAAAATTGAATAGCTAATTTTATGATGCGTTTCTCTTCATTTCAAAACATTTTTGCCGGAAATTCCCAGTGTTTTCGTGGAAAAAAATATGTGATTCATTTGTATATCATCAAAAAGCCAATATTAAAACTTGCATGGAATAATCTGCAGCCACAAATGCAAAATTCAGGGAATGAAAAGTCTACGAAGTATAATGTATAATACAGTAATGTCATTTACTACAAATATTAAGGATCCGGGTTATATATTCTTCTATTGGATAAGTCAAGTTATTTCAATGAACCGAAAGATTTGATTTGTAATTTTAGTTTCGGTGAAAGGGTAATTCACATGTGCATTGTGGGTATGCACATAAGCGCACATTCTTTCCTTCTTTGTCTGCAAAACAAGATGGTTGGGATATTTTAGGAAACCATTCGGAAATGATGCATCGTGGAGTATATGTACATTGGACAGACGTACATTATCTACTAGCACATAAATTTTAATGTCACACATATCAAATTATTCTTGATTGAAATCCATTTTTGTCTTTCACCTCAAGTGGAAAAATATTTTGGTACCGTGTCTTTTGTACATTGAAAAACTCAAATTCCTGCAGTATTTATCAATGTATATTTCATTATTCAATTTATTTAAAGCAACAGATCAACAAATGAGTATCAGTTTCAAATCCTGCTGGACACTTTCTGTAATAGAAAATATTCAGGTTATTTGTGGATACAAGAAAAAAGGTGATTTTCAACATTACAACATCAAAAATTTGAGCTGCACGAAAAACAGGGGAAAACTGTTTCCTTATGAAATACAAGTAATATTTTCATACAAGAAAAGAAGGGATATGGTGTATAAATTCATGACACTCTGTCAATTTACCCTTATAGATTTTGTTTTGCTCAATAAGAAATTTGTAAGGTAACACTGAATCTCACTCTTATAGAGGTGAAATTAGGTCACGAGAAATTGCTTTTTTGGATTAGGAGTCTCAACTTGAATATATCCCATCTCAAGCGTACTCGGTGCGAGATGAGATGTTACGTATACTTGAAATGGGTATCGCCTAGGATGCATTCGTTTAAAATTCTGTGACGTGGAGAATTCCGTATAGCGCAAACAAAATCAGTAATAATCATCTGAAGGAAAGTACGTGACGTCATGTACATTATATTTGAATACATGTAGAAACCTACTGTTGTTAAATTTCTGTCTAACAGTTGTACTCTGAGAATGAAACTTGTGGAAAAAGATCAGAACACATTCACAAAACACCGATGATTTCCATTTTCCTTGTCATTCAGATCAAAGGAAATGTTTACAAAGGAAGAATGTCCTACATAACGACCAAAAATATCACACAACACAATTCATCTCATATGGCAAAAGTAAAACACAAAGCAACTACAGTTTCCGTATTTTTACTATGGAATAAGTATGAAAATATAGAAACTGATGACATATGCCTCTTGTTTGTATAAGAAATAAGAGAACTTGAGAAGACAGAGAGGACAAGCTATCCAATTTTTTCGCAATTTTTCAATGTCCTTTATGATAATAATCATTTGATTTTCTTTGTTTAGATAAGATTTGTAATGAAAGAATTTATAGCAAAAATGAACATTCTTTCTTTTCAATATCATTCTTACTAGTAAATAGTAAAAATTTGACTATGAAGAGAATGTGTACATACTGCAAGCTATTCAAGTTTCACTCTATGTAAATACATTCTATATATAAATAAAGCATCGCGAAAATGTATTTAGAGTTTCTTTATTACTAATAACCATACTTATAAATGATGCTAGTATCATCGTCGGTGCACTTTATAGTGATAATTTTCCCTCCAATATCGAATTCAAAACAATGTTCAAGAACGTCACAACAGTTAGCTCACGGTCCAACAGTATTTTAAAACTGGAAAATATGTAATCTTGAGTTATTCACAGACCTATGCTGGAACTATTCCTACAAAATTGTTTGTGTATAAATTGTCAGATATTTATTATTGTATGTGGGAACGTGAAAATGTAGACACTGCTGTTTTTTCTGTGTTCAGATATGTATGTTTGTTACTTGTTTGGATAACATTAACTCCAATTTCTGCAATCTGTTAATGGGTACATGGCGGTAGAGGCTGGATTGTCAAACGGGAATCGCTTAACTTTGGGCAAGTAACTGTCAAACGTAATCACTTTCGACATAACATGAGTAACTTGGCGGTTGTTTCTAGAAAAGCAGAGGACGCTTACCTTCCCGGTGCACCTTGTCCATGCTCCCATTTTTGGAGGAGTTCTAGACAGTCATTTAATTCTTAGTTTTGTATGGTGATCTGTTTGGTTTCGGTGTGTTCCTTTTGCTGATTGTTTTTGTCTTTGTCCCTGGATTTTCGGTTTTTGATTACTCATCGCATCGCATTTTCTATTGTAAACAAGAGGTATTATGGAAATACCCGAACCCTTCCATACAGTTTATGCCTTTTTGCACAAACTGGAGATTAACTCCTCAATGGAAAGCATGTAGCATACAAAGTCCAAAACAATGAGAGTAAAGCCGATATAGTTCAAAACAAAACAGGAGGTTACATCACTAGCAGGGGTACAAAAAGAGCATGAGTTCATACTGTTAAATAAAATTTGTACAAGTAGCATTATGTGAGCAAATTATCGAAAGCTGTCTATGATGTTTCGAGGCCTGGATGTCTGAGTGGTTAAGATAGTTGGTTTACCGGTATAATCACTGTAGCCTATCACTTCTGAGTCCCGCTTTGTAAAAACCATAAAAACGGTACACTCGACTTAAAACCGTACTTGATTAGGTTTGTCATTTACCTGTTCAAGGTCGGCAGCTCCCTCCGAGCACTCCGGCGTCCTCCGCCACTAAAACTGACCGCCATGATATAGCTGAAATACTTCTTAAAGTGGCGTTAATACAACTTCATAAATGAATCAACTGATGCCTTTTCTTGACAAATCATTATATA
>JAOXYH010026156.1:0-11746 GCA_028566455.1 Botula fusca | reverse complement strand
AAATACACAAATGCGAAATACCGTTCGTATTTCTGACCAGCAGAATGCAGTTTCTGTTATCAGCTTCATCAGTACTAGTAACAGCCAAACATTTGGAAGACCATGTCAAAACGCCAAAAAAATATGGAAAACAACATTGTACCAAAATGTCCGAAAAAAGAAACGCAAATTCAGCTAAGAAAACCTGTGAACTTCGTAGATAAACCTTAGTTTTATAATTCATGTTAGATTGTGGTTTGGGTCAATGGACATAATTTGAAACTGCACCACACAAGGACCATTAATGCCTCTTTCCTTTTATTTTCGCTTCCTTATTACTGAGAAGATATTTGTTTTAAATTTTTGCCATAAGGTCCTATGTTTAACAAAGCCCAATGATGGCAGCCATCTTAAACGGAGGTTGGGGTCAATGCATATACTTTGAAAGTGTACCAACCAAGGATAACGCATGTCATTTTTCCTTTAAATTCGCTTTCTTATTTTTGAAGAGAAGATTTTTTTCACGTTTCCAGATAGGGTGTTATGTTATAAATAGGTTCGCTGATGGCGGCCATCCTACTTTGAGGCCATGGGTCAACGGACAAAAATTTTGAACTAGCATCATCATTTGCCACATTTCTGTAAAATTGGCTTAATGGTTTTAGAAGATTTTCCCATATTGTCTTATGTTAAGCTTTGTCCACTAATGGCAGCCATCTTAAGGGGAGGCCGGGATGAAAAGACATAATTTTGAAAGTGTACCATCCAAGGATCATCAATGCCACTTTCCCTCCAATTGGCCAACTGGTTTCAGAGGAATTATTTTCCATTTTTAGAATAGGGTCCTATGTTAAACTTATGTCTGCTGATGGCCACCATCTTAGGTTGAGACCGGTCTAAATGGAGAAACGTTTAAAAGTGTACCACTCAAGTACCACCCTAACCTTTAAACTGGTTTCTTTTCAGAGGAAAAGAGTTTTTCACATATTTGCCTTATGTTAAACTATGTCCGATGAAGGCAGCCATCATAGGTGAAGTCGGGGTCAACAGATACTGTTGTGGAAGGGTACCATCCAAGGACCAACCATGCCACTTTTCCTTTAAATTGGATCACTGTTTTCAGAGTGGATTAATTTTTCACAGTAAACCAGTAGGGTCCTATGTTAAACTTTGTCCTCTGATGGCGGCCATCTTAGACAGAGGTCGGGATCAATGGATATAATTTTTAAAGTGTACCAACCAAAGACCATCCAGGTCGCTTTTCCTTTAAACTGGCTTACTGCCTTCAGAGCAGGAGATTTTTTTCCCCATTTTTACCATAGGAACCTATGCTAAACTATGTCCGCTGATGGTCCGCTTAGATTTAGAACAGTGTCAACGAACGTTTCCTTTAAACTGCCTGGCTTGGTTCTTCAGGGAATTTTTTTTTCTCATAGGGTCCTATGTTAAACTATGTCCTGTGGTTGCGGCCATCTTGGATTTTGGATCGGCACCTCATGGCACAATAAAGTTCTATCTGCTTTATAGTTTCTGACAAGAAGATGTTTGAAAATTTATCCAATCAGAACACACAATTGGCCTTGGCAGCTATATTGAATATCCGATCCAAAATAAATATATAATTCTGAGAGCATCATCCAAGGCCTATTCCTCCCGAGTATTGTTCAAATTGGTCCAGTGGTTTCAGAGGAGAAGAGCTTTGAATGAAAGCTAATGAAAGATGACAGATGGACGGACGACGGACGGTTAGTAATGGCAAAAGCTTATCCTGGCCTTTGGCAAGGTGAGATTAAAAGGCTAATGGATAACGAAAGCGGGTTATGTGCAGTCATTTCCTGTTGTTCATGTCCGGTTGCGGAAATCTATGTGATCATGAATTTTTTACTCGCTAAAATTATGTATCGAAATTTTGAAAGAAATTCTGAAATGTTGAAATCGAAAATTATGATCAATACAAAAGTCCTTTGAGGTGTATGTTCTTGCATTTTGTGGGTATTGGAAAAGTATTGGGAAGATGAAATTTTTTCAACACAGGAAATAATTTAAAATCTTTAACTTTATTATACGTTTTTACCATATGTTCATGTTTATTTAATACCTTTGGCTGTATTCAATGTGCACGTTTGTTAAATATAACATAACATTTGATCATGTCTTCCAAGATTTTGGCCACTAGCGTGTCTGATGAAGGTTAATACAGAAAGCGCTTCAGAAGCAGTTAAATTTACCCTAATGTTACAGGTAGTTTATTTGAAATTTCATAAAAGATGTGGGATGATGTCTTTCCGACACATATCCCATATTCTTTCGACTAAATTTTGTCTTGAACAGAGGAAAACCAGACAATTGAATTTCACCAGATTGTATTAAAAAATATCAGTTATATCTGTTCATAATCTTGAAAACAAAATAAAACTGTAAATAGAGTAGACAAGTCAGTAATACACACATAAAACAGTGAAGAATTCCTAAAATTAAACAGATGTCAGAACTTATGAAATGCGATGATTAAGTTATGATACATTGTATACTGAATTTTGAATCACCTGTGTTGTTTCAACGACTGGACCTGTTGTTGGCATCATGCTTGGATTTGATGTGGTTGAATCTGTTCCGATATTCATGAAATCATACTTGTCTTTGCTCCACACCCTAGAATTATGATGTATTGGTACACCTATACAAAAAATAATCTGCGCGTTACTATCCTTGTTCTCATGCTCTGGCTGGACGAATTTAGTTCTTTAAGAAATTATTATTGAAACGTTTCAAATTGTCCAAACTAATTATTTTTGTAATAGGTAGGAGTCTTGACCCTTAGCATCGTTGACAAGTTACAAATTTAGGAAGTGTGCACATTCGGTGCATTAAAATCAGTATCAATGTATAACTTTTTATACGAAAAATTGCAATGTTCTGTAATACCTACCATTTTGGTCAACTGCTCCAAGTGCAAAGAGAAGGAACCATTTCTCTTTAAGACTTTTTATTTCATTTGATAACGGCACAACGGGTCTTGTTACTATGCACTGCATTACGTTTCCAAGTATAGATTGGTACTCTGTAATTAGTGTTTCCTACAACGTAGAAAAATGGTTGTATTAAAGTGTATTGGTATGAATGATAAATAAAAATTTATTGTGTATAGGACAGTTCAGGCTAAAAACTGGTTAAACTGGAGCTTGGCCGTCAGAAAAACCACCGGAATGAGTCAAATTTTATGCTTTTTCTACTTTACACACCACAATTTCACATAACCAGCTGAAATCAAGACCCTGAGATATTAAACATCGTTGTTTCGTCAAGGAGAACCAGAACACAGATACAATTTTATTGTTGTTGACGGAAATTCCACGTATTCTGTAAAGAAAGAAACCAATTAATCATAAAAATACACAATAAAAATTGTGGTCAAAATCCTTTAGTTTTGATCGACAACAAATTTGTTCAGTATTTCAACAGATTATCAGGATACCACTGGCAACTAACTGCTTACTCGCCGACCTGTATTTGCACTCCGTCGAGGTTTATTGCCATGCACACCTACAAATTAGGTATATCTTCTAATCTCCCCTTCCACCACAGATGATGTATTGTCACTAAACAATTAACTATTCGGTGGGTACCTTCACATCATCTATCCCAGTAAACTTAAAGGACACAACCAACACCATGTTGTCAACCTCATATCTTGACCTTAGAAATAGACGGAACAGGTAATCTATTGACCAAATTGTTTGACATGAGTAATGACTACTCATTTCAAATAGTCAATTTTCCATTTATCCGTAACAGCAGTAAAATCCCATCTACACCAACGTATGGAGTTTACATTTCAATTCCAGGGCATACGGCCATTATCAGGATTTTGTATATTGTGCAAAGAGCCATTATCAGGATTTTGTATATCGTGCAAAACTAGTGACTGATTAGCTTCCGGATCACGGTTATGGTCCATCTAGACTCAAGTCATCACTTTCAAAAATTCTATGATAGTTTGTCCATCTCCGACATAAAAACAGACTTGTTTCCGTCATTACAGACTGTTTCTTCCGTTGCCGGATGGGGTTTTTTGGTGTGATGATCTCTTTGGTTTTGTGTTTTTTTTTATGGTGTTTGTCTTTGTTTCCTTGACTTTGTCTTTGCTCCTGAATTCTCGGGTTGGTTTTAATTATCCCTCGAACGGCGGTTTTCCCCGACTTCTATGCCATGATAATGATAAAATCTGAGTTCAATTAATTTCATTTTTCTCTTAACTCGTTTGTTATATTTGGTCATCAAAATTTACATTAGAAAATGCCCTTGTCCTCGTACTGACTTCAATGCAATTAGAAAAGTGTACAATGCAAATAAAAATAAGAAAGCGCCTTTTAATCTCAGTCCCTGTGATCGATGAATTGCATATGCTAAATAGTAAATTGTCACCTAACAAACACGTTTAATGAATGATTACGCAACAGTAGGTTTCCTCTGTGTAATGCTAACAGGTGGTAAAGAAGTAATCTAAGAGACTGAAATGTTGATCGATTAGATAGCAAAAATCTACGGCTAAGATGCTTAGATACGATTTGTGCAAAGCCAAAACTTGATAACATACTAAATATAAACCAGCAGCTTAAATGAAAGTTCCAATTTTATGAAGTAATGAATACAATCCATTTATGATTGATTACATACGAGTTATTTAATAAAGATAAATTGCAAATGCAAAAGGCGTTTTCCATAGTTTTTAACATTTAAACTGCAGTATTTTTAATAAACATCATTTTACATGTTCTTTATCTTCTATTAGAAGCACTTGTGCATGTTCTCATAAATCAATACGTACAGAGAAAGGCAAAATAAAAATAAACAGCTTATGTTGATTGGGGTTTAATGCCACTTTCAGCAATATTTCAGCTTTACCGTGCCTGCCAGTTGTGGTCGCAGAGAAAGCCGTCAACCTTCGGCAGGTAGCTGGCAACCCTGTCACGTACATTTGTAAGTCCAGTGAGCCATTTTCATTATTATCAGCGCAGAGGTAATACACTGATTGTGCAGATAGGAGTGCGTAAATAATAATAATAATATACTATAGCGACATCTTTTAACATTTAGGATTATGAAAGCCTTTTTAAACTTCAACCCCGAAACATAAAAACAATGCTACAATCTGTCACTTCAGGTGAAAGAATGATTAACAGATTTACTTTCGAAGCCACTAACATATTTGCAGTAGTTCCAAAATGTAACATTGCACCTTAAGTTCGTTAAAGTCATTGCAAGCCACTGAATGAAATAACACATTAAAATATATATATATATACTCACGTATCCTATCATAGGCAAGTTCCAGGCAGCCGCGGCAATGGCAGCATGAGAGCAGGTGCCCTCTGGACCAATAAACCCAACAGTCTCGTTAACATGAAGATGTGTCATACTATACATTGCTTTAAGGTAGTCATTAGCAGTGTCTTCAAACAACGTTTCTATGGTATAATTTGGTAATATTGTTCCATTCTTCTTAATATCACTGATCGCTCTGAAGTACGCACCCCCATAGAACTTCCCCATACCTTGTCCTTTAGAAACAGAAGCCAGAAACGAAAGCCTTATGTTCTGCTTATCACTGGAAGAAATTTCCACACTGCATAAAATGACACAAAAGTGAATTCCATAGATAACAAGGTAATTCATCATTGTTTCAGAAGTAAGAAGTCACCGAAAAACCACTGTCGTAGTTTCTAAATACATAACCATGTCTGTAAAGAGAAACGAATCTCATTGATATTTGTCAATATTTATTAATCAAGCAAAATAGCCAGTTTTATTAACTTAAAAAGAATTTAAGTGAGCTTACAATTGGTAGGAACAATTGTGGTTTAAACCACATCCATTTAAAGTTTCAAAATAAAGTGCGACGTAGGTGTTAATTTAAATAATCGATAGTGAGTTTTGCATTTTGTAGATTTTGATAAAACAAACAAACATACGGTACTTACTGTAAAAGAGAACTTTTAGCATAAATGTTCCTAACAATTAAATATAAATGACGCATTGCAGATTAATTAAAATCCAAAAATGTTTACGTCAAATATTGTGGAAAAAGTACCACATGTCACAAAACAAACACTCTCTTTTATCCTTCCAGATTATTTTGTCACTTTTTCAACAAAAATCTAAATACTGTAATTTCAAAACATTACGTCCTCAATTGTTGAAAAATATCATTAAATCACTTACGAAATATCAAACTCATGCTAACAAAAACACAAGAAGGACGCGATCGAAAACAAACATACATGATAGTTCGACTACGTAACTATATGCTGAAAATTATAAACCATATCCTGATTAATTAGCAATTAAGCATACATGTAATATAGTATCTGTATATTCTGGAATTAAGTGAATATAGAAAATATTGCATTTCAACAGTTGATTGATTGATTGATTAATTGAATGGAGATTAACGCCGCTTTCAGCAGTATTACAGTGTTACTAAATACAAAGCAGAGTATCAACTGACATCGCAGAGATGATCGGCTACAGTGATTGTATAGGTATTAGTTAACGGCCACCAAGGCAATTAAGAGGGACTTGCTTCCAATTTCACTTTGAATTGTTTATAATTAGAACACGTTTAAGTGGCACAAGAAAAACGAACACAACCGAAACCCGTTATAAATAATTTTATGTAGTTTCTGTAATTGGTAGCTGCAACGTTTGTATGAGGAACATATAGTTTTATGCATTTGCGATCAAAATTAAAATTTAAGTTTACTTCGAATAGTTCATATAGTTTAAATAGCTAAAGGTATTCACATCAATTTTAATCTAAAGTTTGAAAAAAAATGCTGCGAATTGTATCTTAAACATATAAACGACGTTTTTAAAGCCAAGAAAGATTACGTTTAATTAGGATTTACTGTTCAGCAACCTGTCAAAAAGATATATTTGATAAATATAATACTTAGTACATGCATATCAAACTGAGCATTACATGTAGATGGTATTGGGTTGTTATCACAAGACCAATTTTCAACTGTTTCTGACTTTTCTTTTATCCGTATGATTAAGGTATCGGAACCATATATTTTTACATTTTATATTGCACTTGCACATTTCCTCATTTGGTCGCGAGTTGCCTTTTGGTTGTTAAACCGAACGCTTCGGGTTAGGGTCTGACTGATGGGGATACAACAGTAATCCTATGTGAGGGCTTCACGAATACCTCCTTGCTTCAGTTTTATTGAGGTTGTAAATATTTTGTAAATAACTGCACATTTACATCATTTTAAGTGTGCTCCTAAAATTGAAAGGAGGATGACTTGTATGCATTTTTGTTGTCTTTATATTTTGGAGGGTTTTGTCGTGGTTGTCTTGTTGAATGATGCGTGTCATTGGTGATACATAATGTTGCACCGTTTATTTTATTTTATTCATAGTTACCATTACAAAATCATAGTGAATGCAAAGAAGAATGTATGATAAGGCCACTTTTATAAATCTATCAAATCTCATACTGCAGATAATTATTAGACATTACTCTATCGAATATTGTCAAAAATATGATCAGATTTTTTTTTCTTCCATCTATGCTTTAAGTCCTCAAAGTTAGTGCATTTTAGGGAAAAAATGAAAACGTGCGAAGTTTTCATATACCTTTTAAATAACATTTAGATATGAGCAACAGCCTTGTTCAACAAGATATTTTGCTGAAAGATTTTTTTTCAGAAGATGTTTATATAATTCAAATATCTTTTGGGATAAGGCTGTTGCTTATATTTAATTTTACCAAAACGTATTTAGAAAATGACCAATTTTTGTCAAATTTCACATTTATGACAATGTCATCATAATTGAGGTTTGTACTATAAATTGACCAAATTGTCAAAATCCTGACGCTGAAAAGTGGGGGAAAGGGGGACAGATTGTGTTACCGTATTCATTTCGCAATAAAATTAGTACAAATGTTAGGATTTATTCATTATTTTTAAAAAAGGGCCAATTTATAGCTCTTATCATACCACCTCCTTTAAAGAGGTAATGAATTTTCCTAACGTTGAACATAACTCGTTCTCTCATTTAATTTAAACCTATTAAATTTTACAGCAAAACAGAATAATCATATTAACGATAAACTGACCTTGTACATACACTATACCTATTGGTAACTGAATCCCATCGAATGGAGATGAAATGCAGTAAGGGCACTTTAAATTACTTTAAATGACTATTTTTATTTGACACAGAATAGCGAAACTGTGTTATTTCCCTGATTTAAGTTTCAATCTTTGTCCCGTGATTTCCCAGACAGTATCATCATACGTAGTATACACTATCATGTATTTATTATCCACTTCACAAAATAACACTACCTTATTTCTCCCTAATCTGTACAAAAATAAACAGAAAGTGGAATACCCAGGCATTGTTCCCGAAGAAAGCACCGGGCCTCGATATAAGTTATGGGTGTTAAATATTAAAATGCACCATCATATCACACAAGAAAAGGATTTTTATCGATCATTATTTTTCTACAAATGTTTAAATTACTAGTACATACTAGAATAGTAGAAACAAAATACAGGGAAAAAGTGTACCAGAATTTGCAAAAAACCTGTTTAAATGAAGGTTCATAATTTATGTAATTTAAAATGTAGAATTTGCCATATCTAAATAAAACACACCCAATATTGAAATGCCCTTCGTGCAAGCAAAGTACATTTACTTTAAAAATCTATTTCCGGTGCTGTTCCTTACAGTAAATATAATACGTATTTATAACATACATGTACATTGTGATCCAACGATATTTCCTGTGTTTTTCCTGCTTAAAGTTCACTCTTAATATAAATAGAAAGAAATCTTAATTCCTGGTACTTACGCACAAGAATGTCACTGACCTGCCTTTTCCATAATCTATGTATGGCTATCATTATATTACACTGTAATGTGATCAGTGTAAAAACTTTCCAAGCAAAACTAATGTTTGTATGGTGCAAATCCACAACGAAAGGGAGTTGTCATTTTATTTTTTATTCAGCCATCAACCTCCTTTTTAAATAAGTAGATGCGCAAGACGCTTTACAGGATTACATAAAAGAACCCGTTTATTTTTGCAAAATGGACTTTTAGGAAAAAATATGTGTATATAAACCCTAAGCCTCTTAAGTGATTTGTTGTGATTATGTTGTCATGACAACAAGTATTCTCAGTGTGGAAATTACAGATTCACCATTACATGTATGTAATGTGTTGGAAAATTATGACTAGAATGACATGATAAGGGGAGCGTCATCAAGACACTATCGAATCACAAAAAGTGAAATAAAAAAATCGATAACAAATTGAGGTCGCAGTAAGGCTTTCAGTGAGAACTATCGAATCACAAAAAATGAATAGACTTTTTGTCATGTCATCACTTGCTGGTGCGGCGTTATAAGCCACAAATCAATCAATCAATCAACAATAAGTGAAAAAAGATAACAACTTGAGGTCGCCGTAATACTTTCAGTGAGACACTATCGATCCAAAAAAGTAAAAACAAAAAAACGATGACAGTTTGAGGTTGGCCGTAAGACCTTCAGTGAGACACTATAGAATCAAAAAAAGTGAAAACAAAAAATCGATAACAACTTGATTTTGCCGTAAGGCCTTCAGTAAGACACTATCGAATCACAAAAACTGTAAACAAAAAGTCCCGTTAACAGTTTGATGTCGCCGTAAGGCCTTCAGTGGGACACTATCGAATCACAAACAGTAAAAACAAAAATGGATAACAACTTGAGGTTGGCCGTAAAACCTTCAGTGAAACACTGTTGATTCACAAAAAGTGAAAACAAAAAAGATAACTTGAGGTCGACGTAAGGTCTGCAGTGAGACACTAGTGAAAACAAAAAATAGATAACAATTTGGAGTAATGTCTAAATGGTACCAAAAATAATGTGTCACGGATTGCACAGATTGATAAAAATCCGAAGTAAACATCGCATGTCAAAACATTATCAGCCACTGATTATACAGGTTTTTGAATCAAGACAGGCACATAAAAATGTGGCAGGATGAAACTAGTTAAAATATCTCAACCGTCTCCCTAAATCCTGGGCAAGTGGTAAAATACTGAATTACAGTTAAATACACAATGATATTACTTTATTTGAAGAGATTGGTACTATAGACAGAGGACGAAACTTTTTACATGAATACTCAGACGAGACAGTACCGTTCTCTGAATGCTTGTTTGCTGTCTACAAACTCAAAACATTAATTATTTCTTACTGAGAACAAGATCATCAACCATACTACATTGTCATAAAATTCCAATAAAAACCATGATACTGTGCAAGCCAAATATAGTAAAGCAACAATCCGTAGGAATAAACATTATGGTTAGAAATTTACGTAAACTAAGGAATTGCAAAAAGTTGAAAATCCAAATCCAGTCAAATTTTTTATCAGTGAACTGAGGAGAGTTTGTTATATCCAAAGAATAGAAAGTATAAAGATTTAAGCAGCATAGAAACAGAAAATGTAAAAATTCCAACCCTGCAGATTTTTCCATAAACTATTTTTGCCAAATGTGAGGGAACTTCTTTCTAATAAATACACCTAAGAATTCTGTAGTTTTTATACTTGTTTACAAAGAAAATTTCAATTTTATAAGTTTTCGAAATATGTCCCTAAAAATTCAGTGTGGTTATTGCAATCAACTAAAACAATAAAATAATGAAATAGATCGCAATCCTGTCTGTGACAACTTCTGTAAAAGAATTTGCCATTTAACATGGGGTATCATCAAGATGTGAACCAATCAGACTGTAGCTAAACTTCACGATTTCGAAAACTCCTAACATTATAAGCGGAGCACTTAAAAGCAATATTCATAGCCCAATAGATTTTGCAATTTGTTAAAATGAAAATGAAAAATAAATCGTTTCGTCAATGTATTTAGTATTATTGGCAGTAAAATTAACGAACTTTCTGTCTTTGATTCTGACACATCAAATATGAACCTATTGTTAAAATCGTGATAGAATTTTTATATTTATTGTCATATTGATTCCTATATCAAACAATTTATATTTACGACAGAATAAGTAATTAATTTCCTTAATGTTCGATACTAAAAACAAAGAATATGGGACACACGTGTTTGACATGTTTAACACGTGGTAGTCTCACAAATGCGACAAGACATCCTCTGTCACGTTTTCCCGTCATACTAGACTTGAAACCTCTTCATCGGTTTTTCCATTTGCAATGTGATGGGCGCTGCAAAGAGAGAAATACATGCTTACCCTTCCGGAGCACCTAATGTCACTCCCAGTTAATTCTGGGAGTTCACCTTTGCTAATGATTTTGCTTTTGTGTTATCTTGTTCTATTTATGTTTTTAATTTTTTTGTGTCCCTTGATCCTGTTCCGAGTTCCCATCTTTGTTTTCACATTTTAGCCAGGTCCCGAGATTTTCATTTTTAGGATTTCCCCTTCAACCTGTCGCCTCGGTATTCTATTGCCGATATTTGCGACCAAATACCGTGTACTATAAAACGAGCACTTTGTACTCAGAGTTGAATGATTCTGTCCAGTGATTTTGACTCAAAGAGCTAAAAATCAGAAGTTTTATATTATCACATGGACTTACATATTGCTTATAAACACGTCTTTTGGAAATTATGTAATTTTGAAATGAATATTTGTCATAATTTATGAAAGAAGTGATAATCCAATCCCCTGAGTATTTCTATTTTAAGAAGTATATCAGGTCTGAAGATTTAAATGAA
>JAOXYH010026046.1:0-11750 GCA_028566455.1 Botula fusca | reverse complement strand
CCTCTTCAGGGATGAATTAAACAAGATAAATAAACCGACGTCAACCTATTATTCTTTAATTTCTGCTCGTATGGAAATTGGCGTTTTTTTAGACGGACTGAAAGTTTTTGGTGTGGGTACAAAATAACCTATTTCAAGTGACTGTAGGTAAATTATTGTCTATTATTTTGTAAATTTAGTACATAACGAATAAAAATCATTATTTTTTTCACATTTCAAAAATTTTGTAAACCTTGACCTCTTAATTTAGGAAAGTGACAAAATATCCGGTTTTCCACACGAGTTGATCAGAACTGAAAGGTAAATATACAAATAATGTCGTGACATCATCATACAAATTTGCTTTCTGAGTATTTTGTAAAAGCAATGAAATGTGAAAAACCCATTTCGAAGAAATGTACCTTAGTAAATTTGACTGAATACAAAAATGATCATTGGATCGATTGACAAAGATGTGAGTGAAAAAAAATAAACGTGAAACAGCCCCTGGATTTTAACACCAATCCAGCCTCATTTATCACTGTTATGCCGCTCATTCCAGCCAAGCTTCCGTATTCATTCTGGTATTCATCTTCAGGGCAGAAGAATTTTCTGAATATACCGGTATACCCCCTTTCTATACGATAAATTCTGATTTTGTATCTATTTTTGTTGCTCCCGTTCATTGAAATTAAGAGGTTATCCTATGAAATGAAGTCCAAAATGTTGTATTATTATAGAAAGCGTTTTGACACAGACTTCACTTGAAATATGTTGAGCAACAGTCGTGCCAGAAGTCACCAGCAAAATATTTTCTTGTGCATTTTCATATAAATTCATGTTTTTATAGTGGTATGAGTTCATATTTGGTATTACCGTAAAGTATAGAATTAGGTGCAGCGTGTGAACAAAATAAGTCATAAAGATAGGTAATATCACGTTCGAGAACATGTATATTGGTGAGTAAAATAGAAGCTTCATTTTTAACTACAACTTCATATTTCGTCTGAGCAAATAAAACTTTTCAAATGCTTAATTCTAAAAAAAGTATTTCAGATCAACAGAAGAATCAATAAACAATTCTGAATTTGACATTACCAGTATCTATAGAATAACATATGAGATGATACTGTAAAATATTTTGTAAAAAGTTGAATATAAAAAAATGCAGGGGAAAATTTTTTGCTTGTCACTTTTGGCACAACTCTGAAAGTGTGTCAACTTGATTCAATATAGTACAAAACATGACCTTTAATACAAGAATCTTAAATGATTGGGGTTTAACGCAACTTTCAGCAGTATTTCAGCAATATCGTTGCGGTCCGTTTTAGTGGCGGAGGAAGCCGGAGTGCTCGGAGGGAATCGCCGACCTTGGGCAGGTAACTAACAAACCTTATCGCGTACGGTTGCAAGTCGAGTGGATCCCTTTTGTGTTGTCTACAAAGCGGGGTCCAAACTAACAACCCAGAGGTGATAGGCTACAGTGATTATACAAGTAAACCAACTACCTTAATCACTCGGCCACCTGGGCGGCATGGCCCCAAATCTTTTGGTCAACTGTTTCAAGTATGTTCACTTTGTCCTGATAGTTTTTTATGCTGCCAACGGATAAAGCGATTTTTTTATTTATGGAAAAGGTATAAAACTATCTTTTTGAATGGGAAAATGTCGTTGGGGCATTTGGAAATAAAGTTGAAAATGATTCCTATCTTTAGGAAATATCTGACGAATCGAAAAAGATAGGGGTTCATGTCACTTATTTTCATTGGGTTTCCAAAGAAATATACATTTTGTGAAAACAAAAAGAAAAAACCATTTTATTGTGAAAATAACGCAGTTGTTGGCAATTATTAACAACAGGTCAGAAGTCAGTGGAGCAGTGTGCTGTCACACACGTACTATAGTAGCGAACGGAACATCAAAGCGATCTGACGTCAGGTACTGCAGTGATTAACGTTCTGACTAATACATAATCCATCATACTGCCCAAGTGTATTGTACTCACAAAAAAGTATGTTTCTTGGTACACGATAGTAAAAATAATTAGTGAGGAAAAAAGATAGTGGTGTTAACATGTCTTTCATTACAAAGACTTTGTTTTACCTTCTTTTTATCGACTGCAAGATAACTGATCGGGCCGTTGGAATCTGACTGTGCCGGTATTGAGATATAGCACGCATGGCTTCCTATACAAATTAGTTGAACATCGATAATCTTTGTGAATTAATGAAGTATAAATCATAAAGCTGGTGTGATACCAATATGGTCTAATGATTACATGATAATTAAACTCATCATTTTTATGTTCCTGGCATAAGAAACGGAAAATGATAGAAACAGCTTCAGAAGATGTAAAGAATCATGCGAAATCTATAGATACGCAGTCATTGTAACTCCCTGAAATTACCGTTATAAGAATAGTCTTCTTTCAAGAAACGCAAACAAAAAAAGCTTAGCTTATATCAAAAACAGCAAAGATCGCTCAAGTTGACTGGTGCTAGCAATCAAAGCATTGTTTTCTTGCTTTATGGGGTTTCTCTTATGTACCTCTACCTCGTACCGTTCAGCTTAAACTAAAAACAAGACAAGCAAGATGTGTTTGTGAAACACTGGTGCCCTGGACAGCTGTCTTTTGCCAAAAAAGTCACAGAAAGACAGACAGTCGGACAGGGCAAAAACAATATGCTTTCCCGGGAGCATAAAAAGATAATAAAATGAAAGAAAGTAAGAAAAAAGAAAGAAAACGTGAAAGCCTATCATAATGAGGAACATTTCCCTATATAACACTTTTAAAAAATCCAAGTTAACCCTAATTTGCTACTTCGGTGCTAGCCCGAAATGATACTTTTAACGTGTTTAAATTCCCCAAAATTAAATAAAACTACGAAGTTATCTCCCACATGCAAAGCTCTGTCCGTAGATGGTTTTGGCTTCCTACTTCGGCTATTTTGGCATGTTCTCGCTTTTATAAATTTTTGATAACAGTTGTGGTCTTCCAAAGTTTTGGTCCCTAGCATTGCTGACGAGTAATTAATTTACGAAATGTGCACATCCGATGCACCAAAATCGGTATGAAATGTATCACACTCTGTTTGCTAACTGACAGAATATTGAAATTCTCCATTCTGTTAGAACATTAATACCTTCATACAATCATTGACTTAAAATATACAATTAAATATTAACGCAGACATGTAATGAAACTGGCTGAACCGGCAACAATTACCAGTTGATGCTAAATATTCAAACTCCAAAAGAAGCAACAGTATGATCTTTTTTTTTGTAAAATTGGTTGATGTCTCTTCACTTCATACTGGTATTTGTTTTCTATCTTTTTCCGTTTTTAAACATCTTAAAAATCTCAACATGCTGTTTTGTGTTCCTAACTGGGCAAGGGGTTTAGTTATTATATTTGATGGTTATTTCTGTTATACATCGAGAAACATTAAAAGAAACATAAACAAGAAGGTATTCAGAACACGATGTTCTCATAATGGTGCCAAAGTTAATGGATGGGACATAATGAAAAGAAAATAACCGTGGAATTTATATTGCCAGACATTATACGTTTTTTAGATTACATGTATATTTGCTATGTTGTATAAATTTGTTGTATTTTGTATCATTTCTCATCAAATACACACAGGTTACTACCAGATAGTTATCCCATCACAATGTTATTAAACAATACAAGTGGTTTGGGGCATCTGGTTTAATCTAAAGATAGATCTGTCGAATTGCCAAGGATTAACGTGGATTATTGTCTAACCCTGGCAGATTTATAGGGTGTAAACAAAACTAGATGTACAGTAATTGTTTCCCATACTCCGTAATACTCATGTCAAAGAATACAGTGCCAAATTATCTTCCCAAAATATTTATTGTGCACGTGCAAAGGGTGAAGAAACAGTTGAGAAACAAATGTATGTTTTAGTGACACAAATATTACATGAATTGTCATAGAATGTGTAATTTCCCCAGGGACCTTTTTTGAATAGATTCTCTATATATTTACTGGTGCCAATCCCCATTACTTCAGTGTAATCGTGTACGGAACCAACTTCCGTGAAGTTCATTAATTATAGATGACTTCATGTTTGTACGCATGAAGAAAATGTCAGTTTTCATGAATTTGAAAACAAATCAGGGTAGTTCGATCATTATGTCCTACTGCAATAGTTAAACAACAACAACAGCTACAAGGCTGTTGAATAAAGAATTAAATCAATTAAAATCAAGGATTAGCTTAATGACGTTTTATTGTTGCAAACAACTCCAAGTCAGAGTTGACTTTTGTGTTGAATGTGGAGGCGGTGATATCTTGGTATTTTGGCACTGTACTTTTGAAGATAATAGTCATGCTCGATAAACTTAATTTTCCGTTGAACCTATAAACTATTACACAGCTTTTAATCTTAAATACACATCTAAGATAAAGATGAGATTTGGATCCGATTTCTACAACCGAGATTTGATGAAGCATATGCTGATTAAATTGTAAAAACAAGCAGGAAAGCATTTTTGGCTTTTACCTGCTTTCAACTCCGTTCCAATTTGCAATCAGTATTCTTTTTGATAACGGAATTACAAAGTATACTTCTGTGTTTTTACATCATGTTTTATGTGGCGAAATACTCGTTACACAATTTTTTGGGGAAAAGGTCATGATCTTACTGAGTCCTTACTCACCTGAGCAATTTCCTCCCAGTCAGTTTGTCCTCTGACAGATTTGTCTCGGAACAACAGGACATAAACTATTACTTCTTTGTTTGCATTAACCAATTCGTTTTCTGGACGAGGCCAACTGATTTCAACTTGATGGGAATGTGGCAAGCGATGAACAATCGCTTTCTTTCCTTTAAATGTCCAACCATCTTTAATATTCCCTAAGAATAATGTAATAGTAAACATGTACGGTAAGACCTGTTTAAAGAGACCCGTCAGAGAACAGACTGGGTCACAAGACAGGTTGTCTCTTAATACAGCGTCTTAAAATGAAATAAACTTCATTGATCGTAAAATAATGGTCTTATAAAACAGTTTTTTGCTTAATACAGCTGGTCTCCTGAGCAGACTTTATAAATACTTTATATAGATAGTGCTGTTTGTAACAAGACGTCCAACTGTACCCCTCCCTTTTCACTAATGTGTACATTTTGATACGAACCTCTTGGTTGTTTTTCTCTAAATCTGCAGGCAACCTTACATCCCCTTTGCTGGAAAATGGGAAATATTATTTTATTTTAAATGAAATAACGTGTATAAGAATTAAGAAGTGTTTTCCTAGATGTTCACGAGAAGACGATGACCTGTTTGTAGTAGCATGTATGTTGTAAATGAATAAATTTCTTATCCGACATTGCATCAGTTCATTTTTTGAAAGGTGCGTCCGAACTTTTCCCCTCACTTTTTTAAATATTATGGTAACTAATTCATAGTCGATGTATAATAATAGTACATGTTCATCAATCTTATTTGAATTCCTGGTATAAAGTGAATCAATAGAATTCACCAGATGATGCCTTGCAGACTCTGTGACATGAAAATATCATAAATTTAAAACGTCGTGGAAATCACAGCGTAATTATACGAAAATAGAAGATCATTTTGCTGCTAATGATGTAAGTACGGAAGACAGTAATACACTTAGTAATAACTGTAATTTTGTCTACAATTTTATGGATAATTCTAAGACTCGAACTGTTTAATTTCACAATACAAAAGTTTATACATGCCTACAAATTTTTAGTTTTGCAATACCTACACAAGCATTCGAGTTGCTGCAAAGACTAGATGCCAGATCGTAGCTATAGAACAGGTAGGAACACATCTGCCAGCACTAAAAACGTATGAAACAAATATTATCTTTTAAAAATGACATTGTGAAATGGATCTGAATACGGACTTCAAGTATTGTCTACCATGTTAACGCACTATTCTGCTTAATTATGTTGAGACAATATATTACTAATTACAAACAATTATCAGAAGATAAACCAGAGAACCATTGGTCAGTATGTGGTGATTCTCTGGGGAAACCCCTACCTTCATTTGTTTATTTCTGGTGGCATGTGTGCAAGATGCCTGATTAATTTTATTATCAGTTAGAGTTGTTGTTGGAATGGTATCGGTATTTCACTGGCCACAGACAGGGCAATGTAAGGCCAAATAAATATCGTTCGTCTGTATAATGAACCTTGTCATGTATCAAATCTAACCCAGTCTGGGTCAATAGAAATTATTATAGCAATATTATTATTATTATTACAATTATTATTATTATAATTATGTTCTACCGCAGGGCCGTCAACAAATAGCTCATTAGTTCAAGATTTTACAATACATACCTTTCCACAGCGTCCTCTTTTAAAACAGGTTTCATCTGTAGTTTTGGATGTTCGTTTTATTGTCTGCAAACAAGACAAAAGGCTGAGGCTAAATATATAGATGCTTTTCAATCCCCCTTATTATATAAAATGACAATATTCGAAGTAAAAGCGATAATAACTTTATTATTGCAGACAGAAGAACATTTGGTCATAGCAGTATACAGAATATTCACCAAAACATCAGGCAACCAATAAACAGTAATGCTTTTTCAGTAGTGTATTATTTCCTTTCGGATAAAAGACACTTGGGTAGAAATGCACTAGTATAAGTCTTCTGTATAGAGCAAGGTAGAAATACACTAGGGTAATCTTGTCCCTGGAAATTCTGCACACGGAATGAACGCTTACATATGCATAATTGTCGCGTAGTCAAAGACAATAATAAATAACAGACATTATTATCGAAAATTGATTAAGACTGTTAAGGGTCTTCCATAGGGTGTTCCTAATTACCAGATCGGACCAGAACGGACCAGAACGGACCAGATCGGTACCAGATCGGACCAGATCGGTACCAGAACGGACCAGATCGGTACCAAAGCGGTACCAGATCGGCTCATGGCGGACTAGATCGGACCAAAACGGTACCAGATCAGGCTATCAGCCTTCTGTCAGGTTCAGACATTATAGGTTTTCTCTAGTTTTTCTTATATTTTTGAAGACTGAGAGAGTTGATACCAAAGTTGACAATGCAAGTTGGATGTTACCTTTGGGGGGGAGGGGTAAGTATCTGGAGACAACATCCTGGTCGAATAAAGCAAATGAGGCAAGAATAATGTTGATCTCATATGTTTGTCAGAAAGAATAGGGAATTTTCTGTATCAAGAGTGGATGACTCAGAATATAATTTTAAAGTTCCCTATCAAAGCAACTAAATTATGTACCGATCAAAAAAATGATGAAAATCAAGCAACAACTGGACATTTATTTTTATTCTAATTTTCTTTTTGTCATGTTCTGGTTCTCGTTGTTTGTTTCCTCAATTTTGCTTTGTCCATGTATTCACGTGTTTAGGATTTCGGCCCTGAACATCATCAGACTTGCTTCGGTATTCTGTTGCCAATATCTGACTTTTTCATTTTATTCCAAAATAAAAATAAGAAAGGTCTGAGAAGACATGACATTTTTGGTTGAAGTATTTTTTTAACTGAATTCATATATCATCGATATTTTAACCATAACTTTTAGCTACACAGTCGGAGTAAATTTCTTGGTGAACAATGTAGTTCGTGATGGCCATTTTTTAGAAATACATCCATATATAATGATACAAAATTCTTATTTATTCCGTTCTGGTACCGATCTGGTCCGTTCTGGTACCGATCTGGTCCGTTCTGGTCCGATCTGGTACCGATTTGGTCCGATCTGGTCCGTTCTGGTCCGATCTGGTAATTAGTAACACCGGAATCTAAGGACGTTAGAAACTTCGAAATCTAACTCGACAAATGCTGGGAACATCAAGCAGTGAAATACGAATACAAGAACATTATCAATGTAAATGAATACAACACCGGAAACCACCAACAGAGCATTGAAATAGAACAAGTAGAGATGGATACAGTGGCGAAGAGCCAGCGTCCATTACAGACATATCAACCTAACCTAACCTAATACATTTTGAAGAGTACACTAATGTAATATCTTTAGGAGTCAGGACAGGTCCAATCCATTTTATCAGACATGAAGAATCTGATTTGGTATAGTGCAATCAAACAATTTAAGGTAGCATGCTTCTACGTAACACTCCACTGAACATTGTATATACATGTACATAAAACGGTTGCGGATGTATATATAACTATGCATGTGCTCAGTTTAGTTAATTTAATAATTCCTAAAACATTTTATGGTTTTAATGTGACATATTGCTCTTATTGCTCAAAACCAAATTTACGTATTCGTACGGTGCTCCTAGAAATAGAGGAGGAATTTACCAGTGAACCTGAACCTGAATGACTGGATTTCATTATTTGACAATGGGCCTCAATTTTTGAAAATCCAAATTCTGAAACCTTGCACATCTGCATACCATGTCTGACAATACTGTATAGAAAATAAAATGCATAAAACCAAAAATGAAGGCATTCCACTGATCAGCTTTTTAACATGAAAAACATATTCAAGGACATGTATGTCCTTGACCTATTTTGGCCCCAGACCTTTACAGGGATGTGATTTTTCCACGGAAATCACATCCCTGCATTAATCAAAAATTCAAACTGTACATCTACACATAGTGAGGAACAATACTTACATTTGTATACAAATAAAAGATCTGTGATAAATAATGAACGAGGAGTTCTAATGGCGAGGTTTGCTAACGGATGGACAGGCCCATTACTATATCCCCAAACTTTCTTCAGAAAGTGCATGCAGGATAAAAAGTATAAAAACATTAGAGTAAAAAGTTCCTGTTCAGATTTCTGTATTTTCAAAGCAAATATACAATGTATGCCTAATTTCAGGGTTAAGTCGCACACTTGAGGGACAAAGCCCATTTTGGATGTTGTACTATTAAGATTATACTTGTAATGCATGCAATTCAGTGTAACCATGGATGTACCGCCACAAAATTTAAATTCTTGTCCAGCAGTCATAAGGAATGTAAATATGACTGACAAGCTTTGTATTTGAAAATGCTGCCATGATATAAGCGACATGACTGAAGGATTATGTAACTTGGCATTCAAAGAATTTGCCTACTTAGCAAAGTCATTTTTAAGTGCTGCACTGTACATGTACAGTTTTGTTTGAACATGATAATGAGTACAAGTTTATGGCCTGCTAAATTTGTACAAAGGTGTAACAATGTGGTGATGTTTGTTAGGTAAACATTAAACCATCCCAATTTAGCATTTTTCTCAGGCCTGACGTCTGCAGCTATTAAAGCTGACAACCATCATGATGAAGCTAAAATATTGTAGAGAGTGGAGGTTAACTAAATCAAAGAATCTAACATCATGAAGCTAGCTGCATGTAGATGCACTTGAACTGTAATTTTTGCCAATGTTTGTACTGAATGAAACTGAACTGTCCAGCAAAGCTATTAATACATGTATATGAGTAACACTACTTGAAAAGATGTATTTTATTGGTCATTTTCTCTGAATTTTGTCTCAGAAAGCATGTCTGTTGCATGGAGTTCGTGCACAAAAGCAGCCCATGTATATATTTCAGCCTTGATAATGTCGTGAATGTTATGATCATTTATCATAACTTTTTCAGTTCCAGATTACAAGTTCATCTCACCACAGTCAGTAATTCATAATACACAACAAAGAGAATTATCCCAAGAATATTTATTCAATGTGTTTGATGTAGATTATCATCTTTACCTGTTACCATATTCAGATTTAATATCACCAGGTAAGTATACAAACGGTATTAAATGTGTCTTAGTACGGCTAGGTTGTTAAACCTCAAATTTCAAATGGTTCAGATACATACATGTATCTCTGTCTTATAGATCACTGAAGCTGCCTGTATATTTAAAAGAGAGTATGTAGCCTTCTTATTTTGGAAATTTATACGAACTGTTACAAATGCCATAAACTACTGTAGGAGTATGCATGTAATTCGTTATACATGTAAATATTTATATTCAATACTGATTGAAAATTGACGTGCTGTAATATGGAAACTGTTGTATGATGGTTACTTTCACTTATTTGATTTCAAAAGAAATGCACAAAAATTACATCCCAGATGAACATTAGGAGAGTTACTGGTAATTGCACAAAAATTATACTTGCTGTATGCAAAGTATGAATCGGTAGAGGTATTTTCTACTTTTGACACAATTGTGTTATATCAAGTCTTGTTGTGTACTACAGGTATTGACAAAGGTGTCAATATTAAAAAAAAATCCCATCAGATAGATCACTCTACTTTGTCAATAGTAAAAAATACCTCTGCTGATTCCATTGTTCATACATTTTGTACGTGTCACGGAATGCTGGAAAAGTTCAGGAATTTGTAAAAATGAAATCAAGACCTTGAAAGGTCATAGAAACAATAAATTCTAGTAAAGGTCATGGAATTTTCTGTCAGCTGTACAGAAGTTTATTTACTGTCAGATCTGAGCATATACAAGAATGTTTTTTATTTTATCAAAATTTTATCCATTAAAAGTATCAAGTATCTGGGTAGAATCAGGTCATTGAAAACCGTAAAAAAATCCTGGAAAAGTTATTGAATTTTGGAACCAGAAAGGTGTATGAACCATATGATTCACACTTTGCATACAGTGATTTTCCTGCAAAACAAATAAATTTGATGATTGTGAAATTAATCACTTGCGAAAAATACTGGTAACCGCATTTACATGTACACAAATAAATGTTTTGTGAGGATGAAAAGCATTGCTTGTCTGTGTTGAATGAAGTTGGACAATGATACAGTAATATAGGGTTGATATACCTCACTTAGTTAAAACAAATGAAAGGAGTGATTCAATGCTTACACCTTAATTGTATTGCTCCATTCTAATACATGTACTGTGAAGCTCTTGAAAGCAAGTTGATACCTGTTCAGTAGTAGGAATAGGAGCACAATTCTTTTAACATTTAAGATTTTTTTCAGCATGTCTTGTACAGAGAACAAGTTCAAACAAAACACATGTACTGGAACCGTGTCAGCAGGGGAAGGAGTCCTGTCATTACCATGGTTACAGTCTAAATCACAACCAATCATCAGCAGCAATTAGCACATGTGGTGGTCTTGTATGTTCTGTATTCTTTACAATGTAGAAACTGAGTTAAATATACCCAAAAATGGTATTTATACAGGGGAAACATTTTATATACATGTACTTTCCAAGCATACCCTTTCAGCTAATTCATAACAAATTAAAAAAAAAATAGCTGAAGTAAACTTGATTGCAAAAAAATTATAAAGGGTTCACAAAATTACATGTACAGTGCGAAAGCAGACACATATATCTTAAATTGCAAAACATGATAAAAAGGAGAGCTATAAAGGTCAAATAATCTACAAGGGAATTTTGATCGCTCAAACTGCAATAGCTTCAACACCATGGATTTCTCGAACAGAACTCAGCCTCGATAGCTCGAACTGTTTTCATCGGTCCCTTGAGTGTTCAAGCCACTGAAGTTCGACTGTAGTTGAACTAAAAATATGTTAAAAAGAGAAAGGAAACAATGTACTCTTATACAATGAAACTATAAAACAGGAGAGATATTCTTCTCAACAATGAAGGATTGTACCATATTAGCCCTCATAAGCACCCAAATGCTTGCAAATTTGAAACTTAAGAATGAGCTTGTAGAACACTGTATATGATGTCATTTGTCACAGAATTATGTTAGTTCTGGTACAGGTAGAGTGTAGTGTAATTGAGGGGATGGACAGGGGGATCACCAA
>JAOXYH010025828.1:0-11752 GCA_028566455.1 Botula fusca | reverse complement strand
GGTATTTCATTCAAATAAACGGACTATTTTAACGCGTCATAAATTCTTACACTAAAACCGTTCATACAAAAATGAACAAAACCGTTGACCAATCAAAATCAACGTTACAACTATGCAATATTGGAATTATTAAATTTTAAAGGAAATCCGTCTCATATACGAATACAAAAACAGGTCAGCCAAAAGGAAGGCACAGTTAGTTCCCACTGGAATGCCGACTGTCTGTTGGAATATCTTACCTTCAAACTTGACAAATATGTTGTCGAAGAGAAATTCAGTGATAATGTGTTCCTTGGTGTAGAATAAAGTGCTTTTCCTTTTGGGAACTCATTTAGTAAAATATGAAGTATATCCAAAAACAATGCATTTATAGTTCTACTACTAGAGTAAAAGCTTTCCGAATTATTTCTGTTATCCGGTACTTTAATTGCACATGTGGTATAGTAGTATACAGTTTCGAAAACTCGAATGTCTTTATGAAATAATTTTTAGAGAGTGATTTAAGTTATAGGTTTTCTGAAAGTTATACCATAGCCGCTAATGGTAGCCATCTTGGATGGAGGTTTTGACTACCAAAGGACCATCCGGCACAGCTAAAAGCTGGCTCAGTAGTTTCAGATGAGAAGATTTCAAATCGTTATTCTCAGAAGGGCTTATGTTCAATTGTGTTTGCTAATGGTCACCATCTTGGATATAAGCCAGGAACGCCAGATATAATTCTGAATGGGGACCAAACCTGGGAGGGGGTGGGTACTTGTAAAAATGTTCTGTACCCGGGCTCGTCACTGTGTTAACAGAAGTTTACCCTAATAAAATACCAAACATTTTTCACCCCCCCCCCTCGCCCAAAAAGAAATATTCAGATTACCCTAAAATACAGTCAAATTTTGTTTTACCATAAAAATTCAAAATTTTTTACCTCCAAAAATTAGCAAATTTTGAACAATAAGCCCCCAAATTAGTACTAGCCTAGGTACAGATAATTTTGGCGACCCCCCTCAAATCCCCCGCCATCAAATCCTGGTTCAAGTTGCCGAAGTAGTTACAGATAACACGGTCGAATGGTAAGCCATGTCTGCTATTCCAAAATGGGCGGTACAAATGTAATTCAGTGATCCTTTATTCAGAACATGTCTATGCAGCAAATAATCATAAAATTACATATTTATACAACATTCTTATCAACTGAATTTCAAATAGTTGATCTTTACTTGATCAGTAGCTTCAGATCAATTATTGTTGACAAATTACGCCATATTATTTGATCTTAGATATAGAAGTAAATACAAATTTACTTGTTTGTGTTCACAAAGGATTACTGTTTTCTATGTTCGATTTAAATATGATGTAATGATTTGACGACTTATTGATTGTAATTTAGGATTTTACTAATTTTACGGTTTGTTAACAAAAAAGATTGAGCGACTTTAATGACAATTATTTTTTTTTCCTGTTCAAACTCAGATATATGGGATAATGTGGACTCGGATAGTAGCAACAGTGAGAAAACATAAATATATCATGAATGCCTAATGCGAAAAAACGTAGCGGTCGCTATCAATCAAAGTAGTGCCGAACGTGAAGTACTCTTAGAATTCAATGTAAGCAAGGTGTAAAGTAACCATAGCATAGTCCTGTATTCCCTCCACAGTCCGTCTGTCTGCTATATGAAACTCACAAAACTGTAGATGTTTAACGGTACTAAAACCCATATGGTGCATAAAGAGGTACATGAAGGTATCGGTCGCAATCAATCAAAGTAGTGCCGAACGTGAAGTACTCTTAGAATTCAATGTAAGCAAGGTGTAAAGTAACCATAGCTCAGTCATGTATTCCCTCCACAGTCCGTCTGTCTGCTTTATGAAACTCACAAAACTGTAGATGTTTAACAGTACTAAAACCCATATGGTGCATAAAGAGGTAGGGCCATTTTCCCTTGTATTTATTTCACAAGTAGGGCCATTTTGAAAATGTTCATAAATCTTTGCAAAAATTCACACTTTCACAGCTTTTTATATATACTTTAAGGTTTCATCAAAAGAAAATTAACATTTTGAACATTTATCAACTTATAAGTGCCTAAAAAAGACCAAAACATCAGTTTTATCAATTTAATGTAAAATTTAGGTATTTACTGCAAACGTTGAATAGGAGGCACACTCAGAACCAAAACCAAAATTTTATAGAAATGACTCAAAAATTGTGTTCAGCTGCAATTTAGGGGGTAATTTTCTGTCTAAATCTATAGTAATTTGGTATGAATGTTGCAAAATATTTGAAGTATATGTTTCAGGCTACCACATGATCAAAATTCTATAAGATTGAAGGACTTTCTGAAATTGGCCATATGAATGAAACAAATACATGGGAAAGTGGCCATACCTCTTTCAAATTCCCTTGTTTTATTGATGAGCATTATCAGATACACTATTATGCCCTTCCTTTCTGTAAATTAAAAAAGTTGTAGAAATAAATACCTGGTGCAACACTTCAGTCCATGTTACAATACGTGTTAATATTTTGTAAAACTACCTTTTTGTATTTAGTAGTACAGAATGAACATCTTGACAATACTGTAGCACATATAAAAGTTTCGTGAAATTCCTTCCAGTAGCTATGCAGTAGTGGAGCCATGCCCAGTCCATTTGAATATTTTCCAAAAATACGCGTAATGTCAAAATAAATTATATTATGTGCTCTACTGTATAGGTTGAATTAAAATTGTGACAATATTTGAAAATAACACGGTGCAATACTACAGTCCATACTGCAGCATGTATAAATTATAAGCTGAAGGGAAATCAAAATGACTACAACCAAAAGTCAAGGCGAAAACAAAGAACAGGAACTAGGAAAACTAAACATGATAGAAAGACAACATTAATTAACATACAGTTAACAAAAGAGAGACAGAACAAGATAACACGAATACTAAACCACCAGCTACGCGAGCTACGACGAAAAAACTGGGAGTGGCATCCGGTACCTCGGAAGGGTAAGCATGCCCTCCTCTGTACACGGCACCCGTCACCTTTAAGTGGAAAAATTCCTTGAAGAGTTTTGTCCGGTGAGATGATGAAACATTTTTGCGAGGGGTATAAAATAAAAGCTAATAAACAAAAATTCGAACAAATAAAATAAATATTAAAGAAGTTGACAATTCATCTTGATTTTATTGGTGCTAAAATGAAATAGCTTTCCAGAGTGAACCTTTAAATTATTCTAACTTGTACATGTATGCCTTTGCTCGTAATTAATCGCCAACAACACACATGATATAAAAAATTGCGGTGTGAAATTCCGGATCTTCTTCGGAAGGCATTTGTTTCCACTCCTCATTATCGCCTTGTGTACTCGGGATTATTTGTGAAAAAAATCCAAGGAGAAATTGGAGGTACAACTTTTCACTGTGAAAGAGAGTTGCCGAGAGTTTAATTGAAATCCTTAAGCTGTCTAGGAGAAGTTACATATAAGGCAATAGAATATTTCCTATTTTAGCCTTGTAAAGTCCTAAAAAGGTCAAATTTATATCAAAAATGAAATAATCCCAAGTAAAAAAGGAGCTGCCCATCTTCAGCTTTTCAAGATTTCAGACATTTAGAAGGAGTTGCGGATACTGTAAAAGTAGGATGACACAGGATGACGAACAAAGTGATCCCTATATATAGACCCTTAGATACAGAGGTGACAGAAAATTCGTCTTCTTTATTCTGTATCTTCCCATCGCATACGAAGTATGCCCGAATATTCGGTCTGTATACACATTTTGCATTCAAAAAATTCAATTACTAACAGTAAATGAGAATTAATGGATCGAAAATGGAAGGGGTGGGGGAAAGGTTATTTTCGTGATCTTTGATTTGGGTATTTTTCATTTTCGTGACCTGTGATTTATACCTCTTATGCACAATAATTCGTGAAAATCGCAAAAATGGCGAATTTTTTATTTTCTGTGAATCTTTATTTGGATTTTTTATTTTCCAAGATTCGTTACCAGACCCCCACTCCCTCACGCCCCCTCCCAAAAAGGGTTCTTGTCGGAACAAATAGGAGAATTTCATGGTCATGACCAGAATGGCATGTTCTGCATAGAGGGAAAGGTTATTTTCGTGATCCTGTGATTGGCAATTTTTAACTAGCGTGATTCGTGATTGAGGTAGTCCGTGATTCGTGACGAGACTCCCCTTTCCTCCCTCTTCTACTATAAATATAAAAATCAAAATAAATGACAGAAAGTTACGAAACAAGATCGCGTAATAATGAGGAAGACAGACTGAATTTCATTGTAATAAAGATGTATATATCCGAACAAATAATAAGAAAGGGCATCATTATATAGTAATACATTACAGAAGTGTTATTAATATCAACATAAAAAAAATTACATAAAACATTATGTACATCACCATAAGATGCATTGTCTGATGCTAATTAGTTTTGCATGAAAGACAGTGCAGTTATTGCAGTACAAACTCCCAAACTGATTGCATATTTAATACTCGTCAGTTTCCGCGCTCTAACCTTTCACAATTTTCCTTCAGAATTTAAATCCATTATATTCCAGTTTTATTTTCAAATACTAAAGTCCACAGACGATAACTGGAACGACAGACCCGGTGAAGGAGACGGTGTACCCTCAATTTCAAATCCACCGAATCGAACAGATCTCCCAGGAATCCTTTCAGACTGAGTGCGCCTTAAACTCGATGTCTTTTTCAGTTTTGGAGGTTGGAAAGTTTGTTCATTATTTGACGGGTGTACAGAATCTTGAGATTTTTGCGATGGAGTATCACCAGTTTCATCACTTCTTTCTTTCAGAACAGTTTGGAAAACATCTGATCCTATTGGTAAAGGATCTCTTTCAATGGAAAAAGTTGTAATATTTGCAGGTAGACTCGATGTTCTCGACAATGACGTGTTTGATCTTTCTGGTTCTGGAGTATATGGTGGCTTGCTGGCAGTCTCTGGTATCGCTTTAGTTCTTGTCACTTTCATTACACTTGTTTCGATACTCTGAGTTTTCCCCTTTAGTGTCCTTTTTGATTTAATAGTTTCTGTCCTCATTTTTAAGTTTTCAGTAATATTAAACAACAAGCTTCAGAATATTCTATTTTATGAAATCATCAATAGCAGAGGATTGTCTTTATTTATCTGTTAGTCCTTTGTTCCCACTGTTTTTTATGTACTTTACCACTGTTATCGGAGGATGGATATTTTACCTTTCAAATCGTGATCACTACTTTATCAAAAGATTTATTTATGTCCATTTATAAAGATCCATTTAATACATCAGAAAGTCTTTCTAACAACAATACATTTGGCTATAATCCTCTTTTGTCAGTCAAGTAATTCTTGGTGCAGATTCTGACTGGAGTTTCCAGGAAGTCGGCGATCTATGAAGTTCGTAGCACCGTCAGATTGGAAGGAAACAATGAAACAATCCAATCCGTCTGTATCCGCACACTGATTGATGTCTTTATTTGTTATCGACCGAAATATTGACTAAATCAAGATCGACCAATATTAAAGGTAACACAAAATAACTGACAATGTTTACATTCGGTAGATTTTACCTGGCTGCAATAAACAACCTCCAATCATCTGTGAAAAGCATTTTAACTAAGGCCTATCTTAAACAAAGTAAGTGAAGTGGTGTAGACAAATAGACTTCAAACTCCCTTCCTAACTTTTAACGCCAGGTTATTGTTCCGCTAACTTTCCACTTAAACTCTTTATACATACAGCGCGAAAAACAAGTAGACGAGTTGTCAGTTTCATGCGAAATTTACAATGTTTATATAAAGTACACAAGCAAGGACATACTTTTCTTACCAAACCCGTAACCATAGGTTTTGGCGAAGGTTAATTTTAATAAAATTAAATTCTTTATGACTTTTAAATTTGACATAATGTAATTGATTGTATAACTTCAATAGAATCATGCTGTGCTTTATACAAAGTGTGGAAATTTTATTTTGCCATGATGACCCCAAGATAAGTAAAGAATAACTCGGATCATTTTAATATATTGTGAGCGATCGAGATGAAATGAATTGAACTCTCAAAAGAAACACTTTGTATATTTTAGTCTTTTCTTAGTTAATGACTCTTATCGAATTAATACTTGAAACCATTGAAATGGAAACCTGTATTGAACGCGGATATATTTATGGCTCTCTAATAAAGTCATCAATGGGTCGAAAAATGATTGGCCTCATTATAAAAATTGCTAAATTAACTCCTAGTGACTGGTTTCCTTTGTATCCGTTCAGGAGATAAAACACTCGATAGTGTCACTTCAATACAGTTATGAAATTAGAAGTTGATATTGCAATTAAATTAAAATTTTGATTTAATTTCTACTCCTGTTTTGTCTGTTGGATTTTTAAAAAAGCTTTTGAAATTCGATAATTAAGCATGAAAATGAAACACAAGTGAAAAGGTCACACTGAAACGTGTAGCAGTATAGCGCTGCCTGACAGATTACACTGAAAGGAAAATAATAAGAATGACAAAAGGCTATGTAGATAATCACTAAATATTGCCATTGATATCTTTCATAAAATTTTTCCTGAATGCAAGATGTTGCTTCGCTATCCTTTACACTGCTATTCCTCACTCAAAATTCAAAGACAGACTGAAGGAACTGGTTCATCTTTGTTTTATAAAATGAATGGTCAACGCAGATATCAATATCTTGTTTTGGGTAGAAATAGACTTTACTTTGTTAAACACCACTCTGATTATGACAACAAGTACTCTGAGACTGATATCGTCAAAATGTTGCACTTTTTGATCGACAACATATTTATGTTTGGAGGTCGTGTTTTTCAACAGACAGTCGAGATTTCAGTGGGTACTAATTGTGCTCTCGTACTAGCCGGCTTAATCCTTTATTCATATAAAGCAGAATTCATACAAGGGGTTCTTCAGAAAAAAGAAAAATGCTAGGCCAAGCCCTTTAATTTCACCTATATAGACGACGTTCTCTCCTTAAATAATTCTAAGTTTGGAGACTTTCTGGATCGCATCTATCCAAATGAACTTAACATAAAGGATACCATAGATACTTTTAGATCTGCTTCATATCTTCACCATAATCTTGATATAAACAATGAGGGACGGCTGAGGACAAAACTTTACGACAAAAGAGATGACTTCAACTTCCTGATTTTTAACTTCCCTTTCATTTGTAGCAATATTCCAGCAGCGTCTGTGTACGGAGAATATATATCCCAGTCAATACGATCTACTCTCGAACGTGCGTTTCCTATCCAGATTTTTTGGAGAGAGGGCTACTGCTGACTAGTAAGCTTCTTAATCTCATAACTAAGTTTCGTTACAGAAACGCTTGTGGCGACGGGTTTTTGTTTGTGGTTACTATGGTTACGACGGTAACATGGAGAAAAATTGCTCTTACAATAATAAAGTAAGGATACATTTTATATTGATTATGATGCGTCATATGTACTCATTTCGTAAATTTATTACTCTTCAGCCTCCGCTATGCAAGGGGCCAAAACATTGGAAGACTATAACTATTACCAAAAATGTTTATAACAAAATGACCGAATACGTCAGCCAAAACCATCTACGGACAAAGCTTTACAGCTGAGTACAACTTATTTACATGTAAAGTAACACACATACACTATATCACATTATGTCATAACAGACTTTTTAAAAGAGGCATAAAGATAATTCAATTTTTTGAAATACTTTTTGGGTTGTCATGGTTAAACAACATCAAATATAGGTCAGAATTAAACTTTTGTACATGTATATTTAAAAATTCGAGTACTAGGTTATTTAATAGATTATTTACAGCAAAATCTGCAACAAAGGTGATCTCTTTCTATAATATGGATTTTCTTTACAATATAGAAGGTCTAAAACCAGTAAGGGAAAAGGTTTTTGAGTTTTAACTTGAAGTAATTTGCAAAGTTTCAGGATTTTTTTCAGAAAAGACTTTTTTCCCAAAGTTAAAAGAAAACACAAAATAGCAACAACACATTTCAGACACGTCTTTAAAATACACACAGCAAAAGAAAAATGATTTTCTACATATTGAGTTCATTATTTACATATCAGTCAAACAGAAAATGGAGCATTTTTGGAGTAATTAAACATTTAAATCTCTGATTTTTAGGTAACAGAATTCCATTCTGTCTAAAATGATCCTTCAATGACATATGTGAATTCAAATCAGGTTTAAGAAAATGCTTAATGTCCAGGACACATATTTCTCATTTGCTATGTTTGAGTCCCAAAATACACATTTTTGGTAGTGTTTTTTCAATGATATCAATGATTTATATCACAGTATGATATTTCATTTGGTATAAGACATCTTCATTGTAAGAAGATATTCTTAAAAAGTTAAAATCACTGAAGTAGATGCACAAACGAGTTTATTATTTTATTCTGTCAAAAATATTGACTTCATTTGCTGTTTAAATAAAAATTATCAACTTTAATTTTTAATCAGACAGACTTTTACTACAACAGGAAAAATAGTATATTATTCTGAGAAAAACGCTGTTTTTTTACTTCCTATATGATGCAGAAATGTGTTTATCATGTTTAACTCTTTCAATTGTCATTCAGATTATAAATGTTATTGAAAATATTAATAAATATGTTATATTACAATTTCGCTATTTGGAAAACTCAAAATTGAACTATAACCATCCAATTTTGAATTTTCAAATTACAAAATTGTAACATAACAAATATGTAAACAAAACTGGGCCGGCGGCGGGGTAATGGGAGGTCGAGCACTTGCCAAATAAATTGAAAACCGTTCAGCGTAGCCTTCTGAAATTTAGTATGTTGTTTCTCACCACAAAATGAAGGTCAAGTTCGATTTTATTGCATACACTTTTTTTTTAGTTCAGGAGTTATTGCCGTTGACCCTGTGCCAAAAACAGGTTCGCTATGAATTCGACAGCTCTCATTTTATAGTTTTATTAAATTTTTAGAAATTTGATTCAACCACAAGTGATTGAGGAACAGATGAAAATTTAAATAGGAATTTTCATTGCAATATGATAGATGTAGTAAGGGCTCCAATATGGTCAGTTATTGTATGTTTTTGGCGTAAGAGGTATTTTTCTTCAATTAGAATTTTCTATAGCAAAGTAATCTCTGACAGGGGTAGATTTCAGTAATGACTCTATAGGAGGCGTTTCATTCAGAATTATAATTTTAATGTCTTATTTATTTTATTTTTTTTTAGTTATTCGCAGACAAGAAAACTTTATTGTTTATTTTAATACATATTGATTTTCAGGGCCAATTCTCGAATTTTAATCCAGTTGGATGTCATATCAAATGTTTAATGCACTTTATTTAGATTTTCCATAAAAACAAAGAACCTTTCTACAAGATATGTGCAACAAAATGTGATTCTGAACATTTTTTTTTATTTCCCTAGTCAGTTTCATTTTCTCAAATATTCAATAGACAAAAAAATGTGTTTTTGCTAGACTGCGTTCTCTATCATTGAAACGTTGAAAATAATTTTTTGTTTTGAAAATCCTGCAAAATGGTAATTTTGGTCCAACCAAGACTTGGAGTATTAGAAAACGGTGTAGTAGTGATGAATTACGCTTACAGAATGATAATTTTGCAGTTCAGACATTTAAGGGAATTTGTTTCTTATAGATAACGACTTAAATGACAAGCATATAGAGTATTAAATCACTTGCTTAAGAAGCTTAAAAAAGCATCAATCTCCGGCACAGAGATCATATCCGCTCCGTCCATCACTTCGTATCACTACGCTAAAATTCAAGCTCCGTACAACGGCAGTCGTTCGTTCCTCTCTTTCTGACTATTCTGAATAGTGACGTATGGAGCTAGATGACGCTGTTTCGGAGCTTGGCTAAAATTGTAGTGTAGTGTAGTTTACGGAACGGATATGATCTCTGTGGCGAAGATTGAGAGAGCATCAGCAAATGAAGAACATTAATCACATATGCATGTATAGTTAAATGTTAACAAGAGATAACAGTAAACTGTTACAGCGCTGATTATTAAAATCCCTTTCAGAATTACATCTTATGGCGATTTACATTTGTGCATAGTATCAACAAAAAAGTTCGTTTTGGTTGAAAGCTCTGAGGTTGAAAGTTCTATCGCGGACGATGTATACAACAGACTTTCCAATTCGACGTTAGCCATAACATTTAAAAATACTATGTGGACTGACACATTGTTTCTACAGTGAGGTTTGATCGTCATAGTCAGTCACTGTATAAAGTTTCATCAAGTTTGCACAAAGGACACAAAAGTTGGGTTAACCACTCCGCCATTCGGGGCCCTCTACTGACACCCCCTTTAGGACCCTCTTGAAAAATGAAACCCAAACGTGCGCATCTAGAGACATGCATCTAACCTGTCAACTGCCATGGGTATCCGACTTGCAGTTTCTGAGAACCGCTTCGGACAATTTTGGTGGCGCACCAAAACGGTGAAAACAATGGCAGTGAACCACAGACGGCGATATATATATATATATATTTTTTTAACTTCATTAGGTAAAGTATTTTAAAGTAGCTTATCGACTTTACTGTACCTGATTCTTCCAGGTCGCAGTATCTCAGCAGAAATTACATAAAAAATTAAACTAATAAATCCTGCACTCGTTTTACATACAATCTTAAATTTCTCTAAGGCTATAGTTTTAATGAAGTTACCCAATAAATCCAATAAATAATCATAAATCATAAAAACTGACACAGAAATCATTCTAGTATATAAAACTTAATGCATGTTCCTCAATAAATTCAAAGTTAAAGGGCAATGACTTAATAACATTGTGAAAAATGATACGGATAACCGTTCCTGATTTTGTGGAATTATTTTATTTTGAAGACTGTTTTTTTCCCGAAACAAAGACCTAAAACCTAACAGGTAAATTGCTGAAGTTTTCATGTAAGAAAAGCTTAAAAATGAGTCAAAGACTCAAATGCCGGATTGCATGATGTGATTTAGAAAGCATTGGCATTTTATAATCGTAATTGAGAAAAATACAAATGTATTTGTTAGTGGAAGTGAAGCAGGTGATATGCAGACTTTTTAAAAAATGGCTATGTTTCTAAGTTTCATAACATGTAAAATCAGAAATAAAAATGGGTGAAAGATTCAATAGGCCAGGTTGGACGACAAGCCGTAACATTTTGCAAATCTCATTCATGGACGGAGAAGTACTTGTAATATGCAAAGTTTTACTGCATGTTGCACTTTATTTGAAAGGAGCTGATTTTGAAACAATTCTTTAAATTACATCATGTCCATTAACATTCTGGTTAAATGCTGTAGGAAGAGTTGATTACATAAAAAGGTACCCTCCATTTAGAATTTTTGCAAACAAAAAAAAAAGAGAGACAAAGTTCAATAACATAGAAAATAACGAAGAAAATCTTCAAATGGCATTATATCCATTCTTGCACATCTTCAACATGTCAAGAAACAGTCTGCAAAGTTTCAAAGATCTCGTTAAAAGCTGTAGGAGTTGATTAAACAAAATAGGTACCCTCCATACAAAATTTTTGCAAATAATGACAAAGTTCCACAATATTGTAAATATTGTAAAAATTCTTCAAATGTCATGCTGTAGGAGGAGTTGATTACAAAAAAATAGGTACCCTCCTTACAAAATTTTGCAAAGTTCCACAACATGGAAAATATTGAAAAATTCTTCAAATGGCGTTATACTTTTCATGCACATCTTAAACATGTCCAGCAA
>JAOXYH010025717.1:0-11754 GCA_028566455.1 Botula fusca | reverse complement strand
TATAAATTAACAAAGGAAGGAACCAATGCTATAGAAAAAGATAAAGATTTCACAATGACGTGCAACTGTACCGTTTGTTTAAAGGAAAAACGACTTTAGAAGGACATATTCTTAATTTCCAAGATTTATAGATAACATTCGATACAAATAAGGTTGTGGAATACGATTCATTATAAGATGTCTACAGGTGGCTCTAACCTCAATTATAAATCTGTTAAACTACCATCAAAATTTAGTACAGTATTTTGTACTTTGTAGTATAGAAACTTTATTTTCAAGTTTATTATTTTATTTTATTATTCTGGGCTAGTACCAAATAGAAGTAAATGGAAGACCGTGGTCAAATAATGACCAAAGATTGGCAACAGAATATCGATGTAACAAATTCATTGCAGAAAGAATAAATAAGTGAATCCAGATACAAATAACAAATAATAAACAAATAGACACGATGACAAAGAAGGAAAGGCAACAAATCCTGGCCGAGACGTCCCATCATGAATCTCCAGACTAATGGTCATCATGAACATCAGGTATCCACAGTTTTTCACCAAGTGCGTAAGATTCTTATGTGTTTTCTTCAGATCAACAGTCTTCTGTTAGTTCTGTTAGCTTCGTTCCGAATATTCGACAATGCTATGTAAATTTAAATGACATATTCATCTTTCAACAGGAGGACTATCTGAACTGCACCTCGAGAAACGTTATAGACTTGAGTGTACTTTGTGCGGGCTTGTATATATGTAGGGGAAACCAAGAATAGGTTAAACAAAAGAATGTATGGGTATCGTTTTGAAATCAACGACAAAAAACATGTGCATTTCTATATCCCTTTCAACCAGCCGGTCCACTCCATTGTTAACATGACAGTCCGAATCCTTGAAAAGTATACTATCACACAAATAACCCTACTCTGAGTACACCATACCGTTTACATCGAGAAGAATACTGGATTCGAGAACTTGGAGCGACAACATCAAAAGTGTAGGTAGTCTGCAGTTCTGGCACTAATTCTGTAAATATGATGAATATTTTCAATGAAAGCCAGCGCTGTTTGCAGTCCTGGCATTAGTTCTGTAAATTAATGAATATTTTCAATGGAAGCCAGCGCTGTCAATGTAGTCATGGCCATTGGCATTACATTGCCCCAAACCTGCATGACATCTCAATACATGCCCTTCTTTTTCATTTGAACATACAGCTCGGTATTAACCATATTGCACGTAACTGCAAACCTTACATTACTCAAAACTCCATTTTTTTAAAATAAAACCTGCTTAAACACACCCGAAACTGATCTAAGGTCACTTACACACAGGTTAACCGCTATTGTGATGGATAGTACACACAACAGACTGTTTAAGCATGTTAACATTACAGCTAATGAACCAGAACATTTCTCATGGTGAAAGAGGAAGGACCAAAAAGAGCGGAAATCGGCCCTAAATTTCCACTTTAACAAAGGTTAATATATTAACTCTGAAAATACACTTAGATAATTATATTTTCAAATCCAAAAGCATTTAGATCAAAGTCATTTTATTTTTACCTAATTATAAGCTTGTAAAAATGACCATTTTAGCTATTTTTTTAAAAGAAAATGGCATTTTTGCCTCATTTTGAAATGGATTTCATTCTGAAAACACTGGCCGCACCCTCTGATCAAAAAAGGTTGGATACAAAAAGCTGTAATGAGTTCATATAAACCTGATATCATCGACAAACATTGGATCATAGGTGGCGGCCCAAGTTATTTTCTCGAAAAACCATCGCCAAATTAAATAGGCTGAAAATCGCCACAATTCTTCATTTTTCATTTGACGTCATTACAGAGGAACAGCTAGTTAGTCATCTGAACTAAACATCTTCAAAGTCTTAAAAATATTTTCATTCAAATTTTAGAAAGATTGAAAGAATGTTGAAAATTCATAAATATACAGGGCAGATTTTGACCCTTCGTGAACCTTCTCCTCTGACAAAGGCTTAGATGCTATAGATCTTGCGAATATCTTACAGAACAAACATGTTTCTTCAAAAGTACCCCATACTTCCAGGATCAATCCACTTATATCCTATACCTACACCAAACCTATTGCTACCACTATATTTAATCATAAACGGGTATTGCTCGATCTCCGAATTGATGACTTTAAATCAAAACCGACTGGCTGTTCTTGTTCCTCTTCGGCATTCAACTACAGTCCTGCTGGCCACGTTATTACTGGTGACCCCAACATTGTTGACAATCAACAATTGCAAGAAGTCCTTGCTGAAGTTCCCAAATACCGACAACCTCAGCATATCAACTGGAAATACATCAAAATATTGATGGACGCAGTTGAACACTAGGCCAGAAAATGGGCAACAAGAGAAAAGATGTCAAAACACTTTCGGACTGAATCATGTCGATAAAGTAATTAATACTTGCTCGTATTCTGCGCCCTAGAACTTCTATGAGTTCCAAAGCAAACAGCTTTTTATGATCACCTCGTTAAGACGTTGACTTATCTTCATGACAATTATGTCATTGCTCTAGGTGTCAAAGCCCCTAACAACATTTTGTTTGTCTGCAAAAGACACTTTATCAACTATCTGATGAAGGATATGGGCATTGACAATTCACTCGACGATCTCACTTATATACTAACTACCATTCTAAGGGAAGACATCATCAATAATCACATATCTGTGATCCCTTCCTACGGCATGACTATGTCCAATAGCAGTAAAAGTCTCCCTTCCATTTATCGAATTCCTAAACTTCACAAGATTCTATAAACCTGGGTCTGCAAAGTTCACCACAAAGTCACGTTCGACACTCTTAACTTCGTTACTCACGGCAGTCAATGACAGCCTCAAGAGTACTGCGATAAAGCCTACTCAACCAGTGGGGTGAATCAAATGTAGATTTTAAAAAATTCTGACGACTTACAGGAATATAAGTCCTGTATTTGCCTTACAAATTGTCACAATATCAAAACTTTTTGATTTCTCTACTCTATACACTTCTCGTCCACATTATAAACCAAAGTCAGTTATCCGTAATCTCATCTCCTAATGTTTCTAGACAGATGAAAATGTACAGTACGGTATGCCTATTTGTTGCTAGGTAAAGAAAAGGCATAAGTTGTCAAGAACCACGCTGATTCTACCAAAAAGCATCTTGAGACTGATGTTGTTAGCATCCTGGAATTTCTAATCGACAAAATATTTGTTGAGTTTTGAGGACACGTTTCAACAGCCAATTAGGATTTTAATGAGGCGAACTGTGCGCCGCTTTTTTCCGATATTTTCTTGTATTCATTCGAAGCAAAGTTCATACAATGGCTACTACAGACAAAAGAGAAGACGCTAGCTTAGTCGTTTAGTTTCAGATTCCGATATATAGATGATGTACTTTTCTCTCAATTATCCTTACTTTAAGGATTACCTACATCAAATCTATCAAAGTGAGCTTGAAATAAAAGAGACCACTGGCAAACATACTTCCGCTTCATACCTAGACTTGTACGTCAAAAACAATGGGCGATTGAAATATAAATTTTGACAAACGTGATGATTTTAATTTTCCCTTTATAATTAGTAATATACGTAATTCTCCGGCGTATGGTTTCACATTTCACAGTTGATAATGTATCTATCTCACTAATGCGATATGATACCTTTTGTTAGATTTCTCATCAAATGGGATTTGAAACTTAAACGGACTTGACACTTCATTCAAATATTCACACTAGCAATGTGACGAGTGCCGTTAATGGAGCAGGTTATGCTTACCCTTCCGTAGCACCTGATGTCACTCCCGGGTTTTGCGGAAGTTCACATTTCCAGTGCTTTTGTTCTCGTGTCGTCTTTTTTTATTTTGTTTGTTTGCTACATAGTTGATTTACAGTTCTTTTTTGTTTTGTCCTGGTTTCTCGTTGTTTGTTTTTGTCTTTTGCCTTGTCTCCGGATTCCCGAGTTTTGGATTAGTGCTTAAACCCGTTGCTTCAGTATTCTGTTGTCGATATAAAATTAGAACTAGAAAATGATCAAGAGATAAGAAATCAAGAATTTGTAACAAAGAAACAAAATACAAAATCCTAGGGGAGAAGACAAAGCCAGGAAAAAAAAACCGAAAAAGGGACAAAAAAGAAAAAAGAAATCAGGACACCTTATAATGAGCAACTCGGAATCCACCAAAAAGCGTTTTGCATTTAAATGTTGGTGTTTATTGTTTCAATGCCAATGAGAGAGAGAGAGAGAGAGAGAGAGAGAGAGAGAAAGAGAGAGAGAGAGAGAGGGCAGATAAACTAAAGCACTAGCAATGTGAACACCCGCTATAACCTTAAAACCCGGGAGTGACATCATGCGATCCGGAAGGGTAAGTATGGCTTGCTCCGTTAACGGCAACCGTCACATTGCAAGTGGGGATACGCGGTGAAGTGTCAAATCCCGTGAGTTTTTAAATCCGGTATCTGATGAAAAATCTGACCGAAGATATCCTGGCGCATTTGTGAAATTGATCGATCTACCAAATCATCGTGGCGACGATGGAATTTCTAGGGCGACAATAATAACACAGGCTGAACAGAACCCTGATCAAGGAGTTTTTATGACAGCAGTTATGCTCTGGTTGGAAAGTCACTGTATAAATCATAGGCAAGACAAAAGATTTCTAACAAATGTTCGCATGGTGTTTTGTTTAAAATTTTTCTTCAAGTTGATAAGGAAGTACAAAAAAAGCTGACGGCTACAGCCAGATCAAGTGATTTAGTGCGAAATATATGTTGGTATTTTAAAAACATCTTCAAAAGTAACTAGTAAATGAATGAAATCAATATTAACTCTATAGCACTTCTTAAATCTTTCGTGTGTATTATAAAATTAGCATATGTATCTAGTATTTTTTTGTTGTCATCTTTCTTATTCTGCAAGTGAGAGTACATACATTTGTTTATGACATTTGTTTAATAGGACAATTACGGGGAACATTTTGAATGAAGAAGTCTAGGTACTTACGGATGCAACCGCCATTACATACCATGAATTTGTCTGTGACGTTACCAAAACTGCGGTCGAAAGATCTATGACGTTATCGAATGAGCTGTCGTTTGTCTATGACGTTGCCCTTAATTTAAATAGAATTATGAGTGTTTTACCACGGGTTTGGACACAAGGCGTTTGAAGGACGTCATGTTAGAATTTTAAACAAAAAAGCATGCGTACATTTGTTAGAAATCTTGTCTTGCCTATGATTTATACAGTGACTTTCCAACCAGAGCATAACTGCTGTCATTAAAACTCCTTGATAAGGGTTCTGTTCAGCTTGTGTTATTATTGTCGCCCTAGAAATTCCATGGTCGCCACCATGATTTGGTAGATCGATACGATGTATCAATTTCACAAATGCGACAGGATATCTTCTGTCAGATTTTTCATCATACCGGATTTAAAAACTCACAGGATTTGACACTTCACCACGTATCCCCACTTGCAATGTGACGGTTGCCGTTAACGGAGCAAGCCATACTTACCCTTCCGAACCGCCTGATGTCACTCCCGAGTTTTAAGGTTATAGCGGGTGTTGACATTGCTAGTGCTTTAGTTTATCTGCTCTCTCTCTCTCTCATGTTTTTGATTTTAATTGTTTCTTGTTGTGTCCTGTTCTCGTTGTTTGTTTCCGAGCTTTTGTCTTGTCCCTGGATTCACGTGTTTAGGATTTCTGCATTGAGCTTGTATTCTGTTGCCTATATTTGGTTTTAACAGGCAGTTTTAATGATCAGAAAGCTGTGACGTTTAACCAGTGTCCCAAAATACAAATGTACCATTGAATGAGAAAGATATTTAACGCTAACGATGAACACAAATCCTAATGCATATCCAGATTGAAAATCCAATAATTATTGCATTACTTCGTGCCTGAAATCCACGTTTCTACCGGAATGTTGAGCAGCCGCAAGCACGTTTCCAGCCAATTTTAAATTTTAAGTTTATTTCGTAATGTTTTATGCTTGTTGTATTAGAATGGAGCTAACCCTGTGTTATTTTAAGAAATTCAGATGTAAGATGTCAGTTTTACCATCGAAAGTATCCGTTTTCTGTCTATGCTACACGTTGGCATGTTAGCTCAATTTGCAACAGTAAAAACCATCAATTTACATTTGCAACTGTACGAATACTATTAATTTCATTAGACAACTGGTATCGGACCTTAAAAGGGTATATTATTAATCTAAGGTAGTTTTTAAAATTAGATTAGCTGAAACTAGATCACATAACTTTTTGTATTGCGAAAGGTTGTACAGTATTTTGTCTAAATTTAGCCTTTTTGATATCAAAAACAGCAGATTGCACAGTGCATACAGCATGCTACTAATTATAGACGAAAAAAAAAATCCAAACATTTCATCGCTAAACGATTAATAATATAACAATTGTAGCTATCTTATGGGGTCAATACGAGGTTATATCGACCAACAGACGTATATCAACCTCTCGGACTTCGTCCTCGGTCGATATAACCTCGTGTCGACATCATAAGACAGCTATAATTGTATAATGTTTCTTTTGTTTATCTAGTGTTAAATGTCATAACATGTATCATATTCTAGTATAATTTGTAGATACTAAATGCTAAGAGATGTGTCGGCTTTGGTTGGTGATTTGCTTAACTGTATTTGGACCAAGTCTGGGTAGATAATAATTACTATTAATTTTTGGTACTCTTTACATAACAATAAATGTGTCTCTTTAAAAGCACCTGTAATTTTAGCCAATTTTTTAGGTCCTTATTACTATTTTATTCATTTATTTTATTTTATTTTGATAACACAAGAAAACTGTATCTTTCAATTGAATGTATACTTGTAAATTGGACGAAATTTAGATAAATACTAGTTATAACTTTATTTTATGTCATTCTGTACAGAAGTGTCTTAATGACAAATGTTTTTATGAATGTATATGCTATCGTGGGTTTTCTTTACGGGATCTATAATGTTCGTTAACACGACACAGGAAGAGAAAACAAGAACGACAGAAAATGTAAATAAAGAACGAGAACTACTACATGACAGAAAAACAAGAAAATTAAAAACATATAGTGAACAAGACAACAGGAGAACCAAAACACTTTTGTATACTCCTAAAAACACCTTGAGTGACATCAGGTGCTCCGAAAGGGTAAGTGTGTCCTACCCCATAACTGTTGAATGTAGACATCTAACTCTGGTTACGTAATTATATAAATACTAAGAAAAAGAAAGTTCACATTTGAAAAGTTAAAATCATCACCTTTGCCATATAAGTCAGATTTCAATTGTCTATTGTTGTCAATGCACAAATGCAAGTCTAGGTATGAAGCAGAAATGGTTATGTCACCGTTCTTCAGACTCAATGGGTAGATAAGATGTAAATAATCCTCAGAGTTAGGATTACTGATAGAAAGTACATTATCTATATAGAGGAAGCTGAAATGAGGGGACTGGGATTGTCTCTTCTCTTTTCTCTGTAGTAGCCATTAGAAGAACTTTGCATCATATGATAAGAAAAAATTGTCGATTTGGCTTGGAATGAACAGTGATATCACAGAGTAAGCCACTTGACAAAGCATAGAGATTGGTGACAATTTGAAATTTATTGGAGCATTTGTGTTAACAATATTACTGTCTCCTAACATCAAAGGAAACTATCACGGCGATAGATAATATGTTTCAACTTTTCAGTTTTGAAAATATTGTCGATGAAGCACGACTGTGTTCTTTCTGTGTTTTCTTTATAATTAATAGTAAATTGTCCATGATGAAATGATGAAATAGTCATTCTTAACCTCGTAATTGAAGATAAAAAAAATATTAATTTTTGCAGAGTAAATTTCAATGCAAGCTGTATGATTGCACTACATAGAGATATATTCATTTATTTTCTCGATTAATTTTAGGAAGCGAGACGTATGGTGACTTCTGTCAGAAGTTTGCAATAAATGAAGTCAAACCTGATATTCCAAATGGTGAATATTACTGTATGAGTCATGAGGGTTTTGATTACTGTAGAAGTTACACGTGTCCTGTGCCAGATTGCGGAGAAAATGAACCATTGACTCCTGAACATGGGAAATGTAAATACTGTGAAGGTCAGTAAAAAACTCAAATATAAGATTTATGAACATTGAACCGTCTGTATCAGTTTTTACCTGACTTATACCTACGTTAATCCAGATAGCATTTTGGCAACACACACGCGAATATGTAAATATGTATAGCTTGAAGAACGAAAACAGTTTTCTTTTACAAAAATGAAAGTATTGGAAGGAAAGACTGATCCGATTAAATATATATACCAGACGTATAGGTATTTTGTTCGTCCTTTTTTCTTCCAATCCTCTAATTTTTAATATAATCTCTTCAAGAACAGAAAATAGTGTTAATACAGACATAATTGTATACCACTTGCAGTAGAATAGACCAATCAATTTCATCGTATTCTAATAATAAATAAAAAATAATTAGTTTTAAGTAGTCGAGTAGGTCAGATTACTATGAATTTTTAATGGGAAACAAGGGGTCAATATTATATTAAGAAAATTTCACAACTGTAGTCTGCTAAATCGTTTACTGCATTCTGATACACACATGTTGAGAAATTTTTCAACATTTATCACATCATATTGACCGATTGGTAATAATATAGATTTCTGAACCTCAATCCGAATGCACAAGTATTTGACATCTCTGGAATTATAAGCGTTTATTTTAAGGTACCTTTAAGGTTCATTTGTATTCCGGCTTATGTTTACGTCTAATGGCAAGATATGTGTAGGTTTACAGTGTTGAACACGCAACCCTCCACTGTCCTTTTGAATTTCAAACAAATCAAAAGGAATTCTATGTGACATCTAATAAATAGTCTCCCTATAGTTTTGAACCCCCATTTACTTCTAATAAAATGTCTGTAGGCTGATTATGTTGAACGTTCTATTCTTTTAAACCATATATCAACCAAAGAATATAGCCCAACTCTTAATCAATTAAGCATAAGTCTCCCTCTTATCCAAAGTATTTTGGTTTCTATGTTCCTTCTGTTAACATGGTTAATGTGGTTTTCTTCTTTACTGACCAGGCGATCCCAATTTTGTCACAAGTAATCAATACTTAACATTTTTATGGCGTTTCATTTAATATGTACCCGGATCAGCGTTCCATTGGGACATAATGCCATATACCAATATACCAATAACACCCAATGTCACATGTATTGCCTTTTCCTTGACAAGTGTATAAGGCTACCAGTGAAGTAAAGCTTTTTATACTGTATGCATACACTTTTGTATCATATTATCAGCAGAAAGGAATTAATCAAATGCTTATAAAAGTAATAAAATTGAAAATACATAGATTATATTACAGAGAAAGTGGAGCGTCCTTCGAACGAGACGTAAAACCGGGGTTCGGTATATTTGGAAAAGCCACGCCTATGCTCGTTAAAGATCCCATCGGCAGAGCTCGATAAGAGTGGGCCTTTGGGTGGCTGTCTTGGCTAAATTGTCCCGGGTGTGGTCTTGGACGGTATCCCAGTTTTTGTGCCAGTCAAAATTTGCCCTCCACGTACTTCCCTCTTGTAACTTCCAACCGTTTTTTGTTTGCTTTTTCTTTCCTTTCTTCTTTTCTTTTTATTTTGGCCTTGGCGGTGTGCTTCTGAAAATAGTGACGACGTTGTGTTTGTACATGTGAAAGCGTTCGTAATTGTGTACTTCTAGTCGAGGTTCAACGCTGTATTTCCTACAAAATTTGCCCTCCATGTACTTCCTCTCTTGTAAATCCCGCCCGGATGTTTTTCTTTCCTTTTCTATTTCGGCCTTTGCGGTGTGCTTTTGACATGGGATTCCTGAAAATAGTGGCGAAGTTGTGTTTGAATATGTGAAAGTGTTGATGATTGTGTAGTTCTAGTCGAGGTTTCCTACAGGTAAGGGTTCTTTGTAAATGGCACAGGTTTTGGAATGTTTCGTGGCGTCTGGTCATGAGGGTTATTGTATTGGTACTACGTTTCGAGGTTCGTCATTTATTTGTAATTCCTGGCTTCCCCGCGGGCGGGAGAAATTTTGAGTTTCATTCCATGGTGATTTTGAGGGCTATCATTATTTGATGGTAAGTCATGGTTTCTATGCTACAGGTTCATGAATGAAGGTAAGTCCTGGCTTTTTACCGAAGTGCGTCCGGGCTTTCGCCTTTGGTTGACGGGTGTCAAACCTCAGGATAACAGGGAAGCTGTACACATCTATTAATATAATTTATTCTCGCTGAAATATTGCTTATGTGGCGTTAAGCAGTATCAATCAAGTACTCTTTAGCAAGAGTACGTGAATGGGTAATTGTTGGACAAACTACATAAAACCCGACGCAGGAGGTGAAATACAAACGATAAAATCTTACCCATTTAACAATAATATCCGTTTGTATGAACTAAATAATCCCGTTCTCAGAGAGACTTATACATATTTTATAACATGTGCATATCAAGTACGTAAAAAGTAGTAGAATGGGTAACTTTCAACTAGCAAGATAGAATGGGTTTTGATCTCAATTGCTGAAAGTCACTTTTAAAGTTGTATAAATTTAAAATTAGAACACATAAGCAAAGGCATCTCAAATAACAAAGAATATTGATATATTATAGCACTAGGTTTTATAATGGTTACAAACTATTTGTACTTAGCATTATAAAGGGGCTCAGACAAAAACACCGGACACTTTCTTTTCCTAAATTAAAGGTTTGAACATGTGAAAAATAATGTTAGCACGGTACTGAAAAAATATTCTTTAAAAAGCTTTCTCAGAAAAAATTCTTTCCTCTTTCCTTCAGCACGACACCCTTCACCAGAACGGGTAACTATTAAAATATGTCCATATGCATATGTGTATGAAAATCAAAAAGACAGAGAAGATCTAGACAAACAAAAACACATACTAATAACGCGCATTTGAATAACTAATCATGTAATGAGTTGATGAGTAACGTCTTAATTTCCCGTTCTTTTAGGTACATGTAGCTATGGTGGAACAATCTATGACGAGGGGGACTGTTTTCCGTGTCTTGATGGTTCAAATAGTTGTTGCTGTCATGAGAACTACATGTTAAGCACACTTGTTGCACAATATCCAGAATGGATGTGTTTTGAAAATCCGTGGCTGCAACAAATTTAGTTTATTCTACACTATGACTATCATGATTGCACAGACTGAAAATTCAGTTTTTATAAATGTATTTCTTTTTAAATTGTTTTCAAAATCTGCATGATAGAATACAGAATAAATTCAATGGTTCTTTTTTTCTTTTGAAAATACAGAATTAATTCAATGGTTCTTTTTTTCTTTTGAAAATACAGAATAAATTCAATGGTTCTTTCTTTTTTTGAAAATACTCAGGACCAATTATAGTCACTATTCCATTACACAAAGCGTAACCGTTTATGTACTGATGTGGTTTACCTCCCTGTCTGTCGCTGAGCATTTTGTAACCACTATTCCTCATAATATTCAAGGCTTAGATATGGACTTTACCAAGTAAAATTGGGCTACAGAATACCATGGCAACAAGTTCAGGGGAGAAATCATTTATACGTGAATCGAGGATCTAGGCAAAAACATGTAAATAAAGAGGGAATCTTGTCAAGAGGCAAGAAATATTAAGAATCCAAGCAAACAAAAAATAAATAATAATAAACATAATTTTCAAAAAGTAGAACAGACAACACTACTAGAATTAAAGCACTAGCAA
>JAOXYH010025609.1:0-11757 GCA_028566455.1 Botula fusca | reverse complement strand
TTACTCACGCCGAAAATATAACTGTCATTCATTTAGTCTTAACATTGCATTAGTATTAACCAGTTCAGAGGCCTCGAGGAAGCACCAGTCTTTGATCTGGAAGTTGTTGCAGCAGCATTTGATGTCCTAATGTCTCTTGGTTGTCTAAAATAAGGAACATTTGAAGGGACCGCGTCAGCGAAAGACAGAGTTGGTGCCAGTTCTGCATCACCACTGTCACGTTTTGACGAGGGCCTCTAGAAACATCAGTATAGGATGAAAACAGAGGTAGACTCATTAGAGATAAACATATGACGACAAGCTTCATGATAACTGGTGTTTTTCTGCTTTAACTTCTAAACATCAGTTCTTTTTGATTAACTTCACAATCTCTGGACGACGCTAAATGGTTTGAGCCACAATTACTTTGTCACATGTGAAGGTGGATGGCCTTCATCAGAACATTTGACACATCTCTCTCGACCTCGACAAGAAGCCTTCCTCCCGTGTGCAGATTCTTGGCTTTTGAAGCATCGAGTCGGGTTACGTATGTTTGTGTCGACTGTTTACCTGTAAGGACCAACACAGATGTAATCTGGAACGGATGCAGTCTCGAATGTCAAAGTGCAGGTATTCATATGAATAATCTGAATATCTTGTTTCAGTGAATCTTTTAAGTTTTCAATTCTGTGTTTTCAATTCCTCGCAAATTTCTTTTCGGAAATACTTGATAAGTCTTGGTCTTTATCTCTAATGATATTTTGACAATAAGTAAAGGTTCTGTGTAGTGATACCGAAATTGGATGGTCTAAAATAGACTTGTGTGAGAGAAGGTTTATAAACTACAGTTGTCTGGAACATGGTTATATTTTGGACATCAGCAGCAACACTTTGAATTGTTTTATGAAGAACAAAGGATGAAAACTTGGTCAATGGTTTCTCAGAATTTTTACTGCTTAGAACAATGAATCTATCTAGGAAAAGTGTCAGAATTTCTGTTGATAAATTTTGTAGGTCCAATTATTAGGTCGAATACGGTATCTATGTAACTTCACTTAAAGTAGCCATGATAAGAGAAATAAAATTCATCAACAATATTTCCCACCAACCATGGAGTGCCAACAATGGCAATGCTTCTGAGGATCTACAAAAGAAACATCGGCCTACATGGAAGATATACTAAAAGGCAAGTCACCGAATGGACAGTTTCCTTGTCAATACCAACCATGGATTCCACGTAATCGTATACCGGATCAGGTCTTGCGGTCATAAAACTTTCGAGTATAGTTTTTGTACTCACTCTCCAAAATCAACCAATCAAAATGCTGGATTTGCTGTTTCGAGCACTATTTTTGTGCTCCGAGCACTGAGCAAAGTTTTATGACCGAGGGGCCAGAACAAACAAGCAAGTCGACCATAAAGTACACTCAAATTCAATTGACCCATTAGCCACCGCCTTCTCTAAAGACCTATTGAAACTGATAAAACATACCATTGAACATTAAAGACATATAAAATATATAAAAACAGAATGAAATGGATAACTTTTATATTTTTATTTTTTAATTTTATTTAAAGTTGGTTTAGACCATTAAAGAGCTTGGCGTGATCAACCGATTGATCAAACCGGGTCCATCCGACCTCCCGTCTAGTTGAAATCAGGACCAAAGTTGTGTGTTCCAACCACCATTTACGGATTCGCAACGCACGGCTACGGCGTCAGCCTCTTTTTGTGCACAGGAGGAAAAGGGGTCTTCCAGCCCATAAGCAATCGCCTGCTCTGTCGATCTTGAAGCAGCCGTCCAGACCACAGTCCAGACCATCGATCCATCAAGCCGCAGCAGGTACGCACCAAGTACAGTTTGGATATAATCAATAATCACACTCGGACTAGAAGTCTGCAGAGTGAATGCTTCAAGATTAGCCGAGGGCAAGGCGTGACCATACTGATCGAACTGGGCTCATTAGGTCACAGAGGGTCTATGTTTAGCTTCTGAAACCTACCACAGAGGATACATGTAAGAACAAACGTAAAATTACGAAAGCCGGGAGGGGACTTCCGACTTCTGACTTCCGACTTAATACTTCTAACTTCTTACTTCTAACTTCTTACTTCCGACTTCCGACTTCTTACTTCTAACTTCTTACTTCTTACTTCTTACTTCCGACTTCTTACTTCTAACTTCTTACTTCTGACTTCGATGTTGAATACGTTTTTGTTTATTTAAAAGCAGATGGCAAGTTGAGTAATTTATACATTACGTTCAAACATTAAAATTTCAAGATAACGAAAAGGTTTGAATTACCAAGTTCAGAATCGAGACTCGGGAAGTTTCTGTTGAACAAATGTTGATTTTGTGTTTATTTTTGTGCCAGAAAACTTGACAATAGCTCTTGATTTTGTAAGGCTCAAACGACCAGCTTCCTTGCCAAAAATGTCCATGTGAACCATTGGGAAACATACCCCTACATTTTCTATAGGAATTCAAGGAAAGTACGCTTTGAAGTCATGAACGCTTATCTTATTATGGGATTTGGTTTATTCACATTGTTAACACTCTCTTCAGTTGCATTATAACAGGGGCTGATATGAACAAGCCCTCCCACTCATCCGTATTATGTATATACAATGGGAATGTCTGTATAAAGATTAAAAACAAACGTCAAACAAACAGACATACAAGAACGTTTTTGCATCAAGCATCAGTGAAAATCCTGTTCTTTGATGTCCATTAATCTAAATACCTTCAACAGTATAAGATGTTAGGAAATATTTAGATGGTTCAAAAATTTGTTGCTTGAAATGGTCAGTGTTGGGATAAACGGATGTAGTTGTGTGCAGAAGTGGATGAAATAAACTTGAACAAGAAAGTAGATGAAACTGTGACAGTGTTGTGTATTTACCTTAGAACAAAAATGTATACAACACCGAAGTAAAAAGTTAGAAGAGTGAAGGTAGAAGTAAGAAGTTAGAAGTAAGAAGTCAGAATTAAGAAGTCAGAAGTAAGAAGTTAGAAATTAGAAGTAAGAAGTAAGAATTTTATATTTGTCAAATACTAAGTAACTCACACATTGATTTATTACTCACTGAGTCGATGCCGCTGCTGGTGGACTGTTAGTCCCCGAGGGTATCACCACTCAGTAGCTAGTACTTCGTTACTAGCCGGAAATGGTACTTTTAAATTTTGTGTTAAATTTCCCAAAATGTAATAAAACTATGGAGATATCTCCCTCATGCAAAGCTCTGACCGTAGATGGTTTTGGCTTCTTATTTAGGTAATTTTGGCATGTGCTGGATTTTACAAATTGTGGTCTTCCAAAATTTTTGTCCCAAGCATCGCTGACGAGTGATTAATTTTACGAAATGTGCACATCCGATGCAGGAAAAATCGGTATGAAATGTACCACACTTTGTTTTAATAACTCGTTGACAATTAATCATGTTTAGAATCTACCATTAAAATATGTATTTTTAAGTTATCCTTTTACAAAAATAATTAACAAACTCCATCTTTTTAACAGAAACAAAGCACTCTTTCGAACTTCCTAATCTCAATATTAAACATTTCAAGCAAGAAAATTTCGGACAATCGAAATACTTTTTAATAACTTACATTGTTGAAAGTATTTTGATTTATGGACAGCAAAGAAAAGGATTATCACTGACATAGTGCACGTAAGTACATCCTTATATGTCTGTTCGTTTGACTTTTGCTTTCAATCTTTAAACAGAAAACCCGATTGTACCTAATGCAGAAGAGAGAGAGGAATTGTTCATATCTGCCCATATTCAATGCGTCTAAAAAGATGTCTATTAAAGTTAACAATGTGAATAAATCAAATCCTACAATTAGATAAGCGTTCATTGTTTCAAGGTGTACCCTCCTTTATTCCAATAAAAAGTTTAGGGTACGCAAAGGTTCACATATATAATCTTGATAAGTAAGCTAATCTTTGGAGCCTAGCAAAATCATGAACTATTCTCGAGTTCCCAGGCACAAAAATAAAGACAAAATCAGCAGAAACTACTTGCGTCCCGATTCTGAACTTTGTAATTCAAAGACTTTCATTACCTTGATATTTGCATGTTTGAACTTAATATATAAATTACTCAACTTACCTTGTGTTTTTTCGTCAGTATCAATAAAGAAAAACTTACATGTATATACAACATCGAAGTAAAAAGTAAGAAGTAAGAAGTTGGAAGTAAGAAGTAAGAAGTTGGAAGTAAGAAGTAAGAAGTCGGAAGTCAGAAGTCGGAAGTCCCCTTCCGGCATTCGTAATTCCTTATTGACAGAAAAGTGATCTGGTTCAATCCATAGTGGTGTTATTTGCACATCATGTACATGAAGTTTAGTGCCTTTGAGACGTCGGCAACAGAATACCGAAGCATCAATTTCAATACAGAAATCCTACACCCTAGCATCAAGGGACAAGGCAAAAGCACGGAAAGAAACAACAAGAACTATGACATGTCAAACAAAAAAGAAAACATTAAAAAACATGTAGCAAACGAACAAAATAGAAACAGACAACAAGAGAACCAAAGCCATAGCAATGTAAACTCCTACCGAAATCCGAGGGTGCTATCAGGTGCTCCGAAAGGGTAAGCATGTCAGACTGGTGATTTGTACAATCTGTAGGTACTAATAACAACTAGTCTGTTATAAACAAATTATCTTATAAAACATAAAGTCTAGAAGAAATGCAAATTCAGCCAATCGTCTCCTGCCAGTTACAGATTCCTTGGGTACAGATGAAGGGTCCTTGGTAATTTCCGATGCCAACGCATGTGCAAGTGTTACATCCGTCATCAGCTTCCCATAATGCACCAAACCTGTACCATCTTTGATTGTCGTTACATTCTCCATAAAGAGGCGTTTCACTCGGCTTGGCTACAATTATATACAGTGTATGTTTATGTAGGAAAAATATACATGTAAAATTTGATGTTAGAGCAAGACCACTATAATTTTAACAACATGTCAAGATAAATTATGGATTAAACTGTAAAACTAGTTAGCAATAATAAAATCTATAACGAATTCACATAACAAAAAAAAAGGAAGAATTACAAAATGTTCGGCGTAAGGCCCGTGTAAGGTCTGGACTGGACGGACAAAAGTCCTCAATGCAGAAAGGGAGCCTGGGTGGCCGAGTGGTTAAGATCGTTGGTTTACCTGTACAATCACTGAAGCCTATCACCTCTGGGTTGTGAGTTCGCGTCCCGCTTTGTAAACTACAAAAAAGGGTACACTCGACTTGCAACCGTACGTGATAAGGTTCGTCAGTTACCTGCCCAAGGTCAGCCGTTCCCTCAGGGCTTCCTCCGCCACTAAAACTGACCGAGACGATATAGCTGAAATACTGCTGAAAGTGGCGTTAGACCCAATTCAATCAATCAATCAATCAATCAAAGCACAAAGAAACAGTGACAACGTGTTTATTTTTAATGTTATTACAGTAATATTTTAAGTAAATTGTGTATGTATAAATGTACAAATTTTATCCAGTAATGACTTTACTGTGGAATAAAATAGAGGTACTATGGCATGAGTTTTGATGTGGTTTATGATACTCATTTCCTGTGGTTTGCGCCCATGTTGTGTTGCTTGATGTTGATGGATTTGTTCGTGTTTTGTCTATTCATATGGTCTGTTCTATTGGCTTATGATATGCGAGCTTGGATGGTGTTTTTTTTATATCTTGTAAATTGTATTTGCTATATACTTGTGCAATAATTCTTTTTTTTAAAAGCCGAATCTTAACATTGTGAAGAGCCGTACTTATTTATTTTTTCTGCGTAGATAGAGGGTTATTGTTGACTAGTAAGTTTCTCAATCCAGGGTATCTTTCGAAAAGGCTTAAGTTTTCAATTCGTTAGTTTTACGGTCACAATGACGAACTAGTTGATCTTTATGGAATGTTTATCTCACAGAAGATTAACGATCTGTTTTCTATGTCATAATGCAATCCCTTACTTACCGGACGGGTGACACACGTGGAGCAGAAACAGTTTACTCTTCCGGAGCATCGGAGTTCACCCCCAGTTATTGTTGGGGTTCGTGATAGTCATTTCTTTTTTTAATTTCTGTGTTGTGTTGTTTCATCGTTGATTAATGTGTTTGTTGTCTTGTCCATGCATTCACGGTCTAGTCTATTGCCTTCTTATATGCAAGTGGTATCTTCTACATTTTATGAGATATACTACATGTAAATTATAATAATGGTCAACTTATTGTTGCAACACAAAAGATGCTCCACTGCTGGTGGAAGTATCCTCCCTGAGGTTAAACCGCTCCGGTAGTCAACACTTCGGTGCTGACCTGATTCATAAAACTAAATTTGCCATTCAAAATTTTGAAATTGTTGAGAACACTTAGCTTTTTCTTCCCCAAGGCATAGGATTTCCTTAGTCGTATTTTGTGCCCCTTTTTGTGATATTTTTAATTTATAAGCTATTCAACTTCTGAATTGATTTTGGATTTGCATGTTTTTGGATAAGAGCGTCACTGATAAGTCTTTTATAGACGAAACGCGCGTCTTTTTGAACTTTGGTGTAATTTTGTCTTAAATACATGTTAGGAGCGCATCAAGCACAACCACATTAGAATACGAAATACAGATATTGATTGATAAGGGATCATCGCAACGTTAAGATTTATTTCAGCTATAGCGTGCCTTTCAGATTTAGTGTCAGATGAATCCAAAATGGCCAGAGGGAACTGCTAACCTTTGACTGGTGCATGTTCCAGACTCACAAACCCTACACGTATCATGTTTCTGATACGAGTGCATCTTTTTTGTTATTTACAAAGTCGTCGAAAATTCGCTTTGCACTTTTTGGGTAACAGTTATGGTTTTTCCAAACTTTTGACTCATAGCATCACGGACGAGTTATAAACTTACGAAATGTGCAGATGCATTAGAATTAGCATAAATGTATCATGTATTTGTTATTTCTGTACTACATGTATTACTACTGAGCTGATGACATGCGGGTTGACGAATATTACCAGCTGCATTACCAGCAGAAATGATGTTTTTAATTCACCATCAGATTTTTTAAATCTTAAAAATGTCATAAAGCTGCAGAGTTATCTACCTCACCCAAAGCCCTGTCTGTAGATGGTTTTGACTTGGTATTTGGGTCATTTGGCATAATTGTTTTGGCACATTGTAACAGTTATTGTCTTCCAAAGTTTTGACCCCTTGATTGACTACATTTACAATCAATCCGTATTAAGTATGGAGTTTGGTTTCACCTCTCGATTGACTGGCACGTTCTTTCTGTAGATAAATCATGCCCATTTCAATTACCGAACAATGACAGTAAGCGTAACCGTCGCCTTCCCCTGATGGCTTATCGTAGATAAGTATCGCCCATTTCACCCTTACTGTCATTGTTCGATAATTGAAGTGGGTGTGATATATCTACAATAAGAATGTGCCAGTCGATCAAGAGGTAAAATCAAACTCCAAACTTATTGCGAATTGATTGTACGAAACGTGCACATATGAATCATAATTAGTAAATAATATACTGTATCATGACTTTGTTATCACACCGCAAAGATGATGGACTACAGTGACAGTAGAGACAGGAGTAAACCAGCCATTTTAACCACTCGTCCACGTAGGCCCTGTCAAATATGAGGGTCTTGATTAGGGTGTCTCTTCTTCTGTATTCATTAAATGTTTTACCCATTTTTGTCTCGCCTGCGAAGAAAGTCGCGAAAGCGAGACATATACGTACAAAGTATGACGGTCGACGGTCGACGGCCTAAACTTTACATAATATAGTATATATTGAGAACCCTTTGATGTAGGTACATTATATTTGGTCCAGTGATAGTATACATAACGTGCTGTCTGATGGACTCAAAGTCATATGATTTTGACCTTAATTTTACGGTCTAGCGACCGCGTTAAGTTTTTCTGATTAGGTCAGTTTCTCAACAACTGTAAGTGGTAGGTCATTGATATTTGGTATGTAGGTTGTTCTTGAGTAGTACATGACAGTATGCCACATGGCGTTTGTTCTTGACCTCAGTTTTGCGGTCTAGCGACCACGTTAAGTTTTTCTGATTAGGTCAGTTTCTCAACAACTATAAGCGGTAGGTCAATGATATTTTGTATGTAGGTTGGTCTTTTTGTAGTACATGACGTTCTGCCATATGATGTTTGTCCTTCACCTCAATTTCGCGATCAAACGACCACGTTAAGTTTTTCTGATTAGGTCAGTTTCTCAACAACTGTAAGTGGTAGGTCAATGATATTTGATATGTAGGTTGTTCTTGGGTAGAACATGACAGTCATCAAACAGCTTTTGTCCTCGACCTCAATTTCATGGTCTAGTGACCATGTTAAGTTATTGCAATCAGGTCAGTTTCTCAATAACTGTAAGTGGTAGGTCAACGATATTTGGTATGTAGGTTGGTCTTGGGTAGTACATGACTGTCTACATATGGATTTTGTCCTTGACCTCAACTTCACGGTCTATCGACCACGTTAATTTTTTGTAATTAGGTTAGTTTCTCATTCACTTTTAGTGGTAGGTCAATGATATTTGGTATGTAGGATGATCTTAGGTAGTTCATGGTAGTCTGCCATGTGGCTTTTGTCCTTGACCTCAATTTCGCAGTCTAGTGACCATATGCAGACGGGCGAGACATCTATTAGGGTCCAAGCTTGTTCTGTATTCATTGACTTTCTAGGCAGTTATTCTCTTTCCTTAATTCTTTTTTACCTTATCATTCCCTTATCAGTAATTTTTGGGGTCATTTTCTCTATTCATTAATTTTAAAGGCTGTTATTCTCTATTCTGTAAAGCTCGATTCAGACCCTCAAATATGGAAGATTTTGTTTTGGAGGCAGCTCAAGCTGATCCTTTGTCAGTTACTTTGGGCACATGAACGTACAAAAATTTCTTTAAACAATTTGATAAAAATATTCACCGAACTTCTTATTTCCACATGTAACTTTAGTACAGCGTGCTCCACGTTCGGTACACAAACACGTGTTACATCCATCTGCTGTAGTCACGTGCTCAAAGTTCAGATACATAGTTGTGTTAATGTTGTATCCGTACAGACAAACCAAATCACCATTATGGAGAGTTTTTCCTGAAAAAAAGTACAAAAAGTGACGATATGCAATATATTCAGAACAAGTATACCAATGTAATTCGCCAGAAACTGTTAAATATAATTTGATTTCACCTTTCAATGGTACGTTTTCTTGCTCACTTCTATTTTATACCTTTTTGTTTGTAATGAATCGGATTTAGTTTTTCTATGGATTTACATATGTTTGAATATTTCTTGTAAAGTTTCCTGGACATTCTTATACATTGAAAGAACTTTCAGTGTTGACCGTTTCTACCTCTGTCATTTCAACTAATGTCTAATAGTTAGGCGTTTTCAGTTTCTCCCACTGGGAAGAGATGGTTATGAGGTCGATGCATCTGATCACACTCCTTCATTCGGCAGTTCAACGTCGTCCCAGTTCAACTGATGATATGTGGAAGGAAACTATACAGGATTATCTTACTTTGTCCCTTCTTTACAGTTCCTACAGTTGATTACATGTATGTACACATTCAGATCAAATAAAGTGCTGTGAATATGCAGAAACGGCTTCGTACTCCGACAAGACATCCATACTAGATTCACAGAGTATTTATAAATTTTCCTCACCATACGCATACTTGGACCGTATGTATATGGTTCGGACCGTATGCGTATACCCATATGGTCATACGCGTTGGTCGGGTCTGCGAGCCAGACCATATAAGTATTCCAGCCCGTTCAGGTGTTTTGAAAAAAAATGATTAGAAATATTAACATTTCCAGGTGAGTTTGACATGTATATTAAGAAGATAACATTCTTTCTCATCCGATGAAGAATATATGAAAATGTTTATGTGGAAAATATGTGTCCTGCGAAAACAATCGAGTTTCATTTCATTACGTCACGTAATTACCGTATTTTAATTACCGTTTACTGTTTCTATCTTCAGGCACGATAACAACGAAATGTTGCAATTGCAAGTAAAAACATGTCGAATATACCATGGTCCCATAAAATTTCAGAATTTATGATTCACCTGTTAAACTAAGTCAGACAATACTCGTACGGTCCGACCGTACACGTATTTCAGAAAAATATGGTCGTATGGTCTGGACCGTATGCGTACGGTCCAAAGACGCATATGGTCTTGACCATAAATAAAGTCTTTTTTAATGACGCTTTACAGGGATCTGTTCAGGGTTTACTTTTTGTAATACGGTTGTTTCTCATCCATGATTACAAATTGACCTTAATTACGTTTCGGTTACATTAACTGATTAGTTTCTATCTTTTTGAAGTATATAGTCAACACCACAGCAGACCTTACCTGATCCGTTACATACTCCTTTCCTCTTCACAGGTAGTTTAATTTGTTCGTTGTATTCATTCACAACACAGACATGACAGCCATTGTCACAAACATGTCCAATACTTGGTGCTGATTGTGAATATCCACTAACTTCGCATGCAATCAGAACTGGAAAGCAATTGAATACAATGTACATACCAGTAATAAAATGTTGGTGCAAATTCTTCAACAGTCATTCGGCTTTCCGACGGGTATTTATCGTACACCAGGCATTGATGATGACATACATGTACGTGGCACAATTCATACACATCAAGAGGAACAGGAAAAAGTTACCAGAATAATTCAATTTGAAGTCCACTATTATGTAGAAATACCTCTGCATAATCTTCCATTGGGCAACCCAAATGTAGCCAACTTAGAGAAAATTAAAACAAAGACAAAACAAAACAAACAATATAAGCAAATTCAAACTCAAGCATAAACTTCTGAATGTTTAAATCTCAAAATTGAAAAGATCTGGGGTGAGCATCATGAGACACCCTCAGTATTTATGTCCGGTCATGCTACCTTGTGGCAGACAGGTAATTATAGGCAGTCTGTATAATGTCAGGCAATGTTACGTTTTACCAGACTGGGAATAATTATAGACAACCTGTTAGGTTATGTGAGGTTATCTTACCTTGTGGCAGACAGGGTATTATAGACAGCCTGTTAAGTTATGTCAGGCCATGTTACGTTTTGCCAGACAGGGAATTATAGACAACCTGTGATGTTATGTTAGGCCATGTTACCTTGTGGCAGAGAGCGAGTTATAGATCACCTGTTAAGTTATGTCAGGTTTTGTTACCCTCTGACAGACAGGGAACTACAGACAACCTGTTAGGTTATGGCAGGTCATGTTACCTTGTGACAGACAGGTGTTATAGAGAACCTGTTATGTAATGTCAGGTCGCGTTACCTTGTGACAGACAGGAAATTACAGACAAACTGTTAGGTTTATCAAAGAAAACCTATGCTTTATGGCATTGTAGTATTCAGTGAACAAGAACAACTCGGAGTACGATCACGTCTTGTACTTTTGATAATGGTTTCTATTCATTATATAGCCTTTACTGTGCGTTTAACTGTATTTCAACATTATACAACTGCTAAGGGAGTTGGGGGTAGGATTGAGATCTCGTAATTGTTTAACCTGGTCATATTTTAATGTGCTTATCCTAAGCCAAAAACTTGTATTTTGCCATTTCCAAACGTAAAATCGAGAAATCAAGAAGAAATCCGGAAGGCGAAAACGCGAAATCGAGAAAGCGAAAACGCAAAATCAGGAAATGAAATAGATTTCTCGATTTCGCGTTTCGTCTCGGAAGTAAGCTATTCAGGCATGCGCGCTGTTA
>JAOXYH010025498.1:0-11760 GCA_028566455.1 Botula fusca | reverse complement strand
ATCAATAAATCATTTAAATTCAGCTGCAAAATAAGACATTTTTAAAAAGGCCAGGTATACCAAGTGAGTGACACAGGCTCCTGTGAGCCTGTAGTTTTAGAATACAATGTCAATATTTTTACAATTATCATAAATGTATTGGTAATTTGTTTTTTAAGATGAAACAGAATATGTAAATAAATAAACACAGCAAACTGCACTAATTGTCAGTTCTGAAGATATAATCTTTCGAAGTTAGAACATAATATACAACCATGTATTAATTATTGGAGAAATAAAAGGTAGAAATTTCACATCCCGATTCACCGGTGCACAGATCCAGTAGTACAGAGGTAAAATTTATTAAGATGTCGGACTCCGTGTATTCAAATCTAAAGAGGAAACATTTTTTAAACTAATTGTAAACCTTGATCGTCCAAAACCGTTCCTAAAACAGATATATTGAAAAAAGTTTTTCCACTGTATCCTTTCCCCAGTCGAAAAGCTCAATGACATGCTGAACAAGAGAACAACAGGTTTATGGAAATTTAATGAATGTATGACCTATCAAGTTTGAAAGTGCTAGAAACAACGTTGTATATAAATTTTGTATATATGTTTTTTCTTGGATAACCTTGCTTTCAGTTGATTTTTCTTTATTGAACTTGATGATTGTTTTAATCCATTTGGTTTCTTCGACAATTTACTGATACGCATAGCCATATAGTTTTCGTTTAAATAATTATATCCTCTATGTTCAATTTGTAAGTTGTAACAAATCTGTCTCTCTAAATAAGGCCTATATATACTGATATCTAGCTATATATGATCCCTAATCTAGCCTAAATACGAAAATTCAGGCACAAGGCATAAATGTCAATGAAAGCGAGAAATAGAAGTTGACAAGAAAGATAAGAAAAATTACTAACATATAATGTCATATTTTTTTTTCATCAATATTTGGGAAGTTCTTACAATGGCCATCAAATTTATGTGCTCTGTCAGACGAATACAGTAGTTTTATAAATATGTGCTCATCTTGCAAAGCTTTACTGTCGTTAATTTAATAAGATAATATGAATATAACACCAAAAAAAGTGCAACACTGAAAATCTCAAACACCAGAGGATAAAATTTCCTAGTCCTCCAGCGAGACTGGTCGAGTCAGAGTTTTCAGTCGGTGTTTGTTCTTTTTCTCGCCTCGTTTGATACCAATTTAAAATTCCGTGCCAGAATAATTACTTCCCTACTCTTCTTACAGACGCTAGGTGTTACTGCAGTTAAACGGTGTCTTAGGAAAAAAAATCATCATTATCAAATGAAACAGTGACTGTTCTAAAGAAATGGGATGGTATCTCAGTAGAAATTTTTGCAAGGAAGCCATGAATTGGGTGTCAAGTGTACACAAATATTGCAGGAAATAGCTTGATAGGTTTTCTCACCAGGGAAGGGTGGGTAAACGAAAAATAGTTGACCGAGACCAAAATATCTCGAACAGGCAAAGAAATATGGATACTGTTACACAAGGGTGACAATACGTCTTTCTACTTTAAGTTGTTTCTGTTGTATTGAACGAGATCAGATAGCTCTCAATTGGCGTTTTGATCCATATTTTAAAGTTGCGAGTTTATGCACACAGAATATCGGGAACAGGATACCGAAGCAGCAAGTTCAATACTGAAATCCTAAACCCATGAATCCAGGGACAAGGTAAAAGCAAGGAAACAAACAACGAGAACTAGGACACTACAAAAAGAAATAAAAATAAAAAAACATACAGCAAACAAATAAAATAGAAGCAGACAACAAGAGAACCAAAAGACTAGCAATGTGAACACCCACCAAAAATGTTTAATGATACACTAGTTTAATTGCGCCGATTTCAAATATATTTTATTGTTTCCATCTTTGGTGTGTGTTTGTGTGTCCATTAATGACATTAGATGTCTTATTTATTTAATAACGAATTATCATTACTATATGCAATAGTCGATTCAGTTTGTGAAAATCTCACCGTTTTATGTGTGCCAGTTGGGGTCAATGCTCAAAAGCGAATGTTTTCTCTGATTTAAGGTATAATACTTGAAAGAAGCGCAATTTCGTAGGATGAAAATTTCAATTTGGAGTACAATATACTGTTCGTTATGAAATTCTTGTGTGCAAAAGTCCTAGTATGTACGTTAAACATTTTTTTTCTATAACATCAACTATTTCTTCGCCTCAGACATTTGAACATTCCGAGGCTAAGAACTTTTATCCAGTTGACAAGAAGAAGGAATATTCTGCTTCTGAACACTAATTCCATTTGAATTCTGTACTCCAAAAGATTTTTGTTTTAGCTATGTTGTTTTTATTTTTATTTTGTTTTTTTTTTTGTTTTTTTTCCTTGTTTTTGGTGACTATAAAAAATGTGTTACTGGTAATACTTTATAAAGCTTGACTAAAGGAAAAACAAACAGTATTCCATCCTGTGTTTGTTGAGATTGAGCGATTTTATTGCCTAACAGTCGTTAATTATCTTGTGGCTAGCTTCAACAACAATGACTCCAGACCCCAACCTCACCAACTAAAGGATGAATGGTCGGTGTATAACTTGGTGTCTAACTTGTGGGGGTGTTTAACACTGTAAACGTGATGTCTTTAGCAACTCTCCTATATGATGTGGAGGTACTTGTCTTACAACTTGAAGACTGAAATCATTCGTGACTTCAATATAATATTTGTATCATTAAAGGATAGATGTAGTGTTACAAAATACCTTCATACGATTCAATTTATTTAAAAACTTGCCAAGACACGACTTTATTTACATTTCATAATAAATTGTAGTATGAAAATATAAATAGAACAAGATCCCTAAGTTAACTTTATTTAAAATCAAAACACGAATATATAACTAGACTTTTTTTATTGTGATGGCGACCGATTCAATTCTGGACTACATCCAGCGACGTCATTAGTTCTTCTTCGGTAGTTATGTTTGAATGAAGTTGTACTTATAACAGTTTATCTGAAATGCACGAACCGTTAAGAAGCTTCCGTATCTTGCATATGACTATTATGCTTTCTTATTTGTAGTTTGAAGTCCTATAGATAAGAATTACTGGTTTTTACAGTCCATTTTAACCTGCTATAACGTATTTTTGGACTGTAAAATTTGTGATGTATAACATATTTCTATTAAGTTTTAAGTTATCGATCTTTAAAAAAATTTATATGTTTTACACTTGTACTTTTTTCGCTAATCAATTGTGTCTAAAACTGCCTTACTTGTTGTGAATTTGTTGTAATTTTTTTTGCACCATTCAAAGTATCAAAAAGTCTCATAACCAACTTAGGATCTATGCATTAATATATATGCATAACTGGCAGTGCGATTAGTACTAAATACCACATAACTGGACTACAAGAAAATCAGTAAGAAATTAATTATGCAGGCTTTTCCTCCCTTTTCGTCTTGCTTTTCTTCAATATTCCTTGAAGTTTCATTTCATTTTATATAGTAAGTTTTCTGTAGTAACATTCTATCTGCACCAATGTATGAAGTTTATATTTCACAGCTCATGCGTTACTGCGCCGGTTATCATGATTTTTACATCGTGTTACTCCCCTGACTGCTAAGTTTCAGGATCTGGAAAAGAAGTCGGAGAAAACCGCGATTTGTGACCGAAAATCCAGGGACTAAGATAAAGCCAAGAAAACAAACATCACTCGTAACACAAATGAGCAACTCGGACTCTACGAAAAACCGGGAGCATTGAATAGGTATACGAGATTGTAAGCTTCCTCTGCTTTTCTAGAAACTCCCATCGAATTACTTATGTCCTGTCCGGTAGGTCACATCCTGAACGGAAAAAAACCTATAATGACGGGAATGAGTCTGTTCTGGTGGAGTTGGACACACCAAAAAGTCTACAAGTTCATGAAGGCGGTTGTAGAATTTTTTAAGCGGTAACACGAGTCTGATGGAACATAAGCCTAATCCAGAAGCTTATTAGTCAAGAGTTTTGCACAATGTAGAAATCCTGATAATGGTGACATGCTCTGGAATAACGGATAAGCTGTAAAATGTTTACTCCGTACATGGTGCAGATGGGATATTATTCTGATGAATGAAAAATTGACTATTAACTTCTGAAGTTGAAGAGCATAGAAACCCAAAATATAATGAAAAAGAGCACCAAAGTCATCGCTTCAAAAATTCTACGACCGCCACTATGAACTTGTAGACCGTTATGGTGTGTCTATCGCCAATATAAGAACAGACTTATTGCAGTCATTTTAGACTTCTTCCATTTCTGGTTGTGACCTACCGGACATGACATGAGTAGTTCGACGGAAAAGAAGAAGACGCGCACCCTACTGGTGAAATTGTTCCATGCTCCTAGTTTTTGATTGCGTCTGAGTTGCTTTTCAGTTTTTAATTTTGTATGGTGATCTATTTCAGTTTTTGAGCGTTTCATGTGATGTTTGTGTTTATTTTCTTGGCTTTGTCTTTGCCCCTGGTTTTTCGATTTTTGTGTGTTCCATGTGATGTTTGTGTTTATTTTCTTAGCGTTGTCTTTGCCGCTGGATTTCCGGTTTTTGATGATCATTCGAACCACGGATTTTCCTGGCTTCAGTTTGAAACTCCATAAGCATTTTATATTCATAAAACGGAAATTTGTATCGTAATAACATATCAATTTAACACAAAATTCGTAGGACAGACGTTAAATCAGTAATATCCTTGAAATTATAAATTTATATTTTAAAATTGTCGATATTCGGTTGTATGTCGTTTCAATCTGTTTGCATGCTAAATTTCATAAAATTTCAATAGATAGCCTATTTACATACCTATTACCATTATACGATAGCGGAGTCGGAAATCTCAAGTTGTTAAATCTTTTAAGCAAAACTATTGTCGACCCTTGTTTTGTACGCTTCTTAGCTTCTGGTTTTATTTTGAATGCCAAACATCTGTTGTCCTGTCAATGTATTTATTGCTTCCCCTCCATATCCATGGGATGCTGAACAATATATTAATATTTCTTTCCGGTTTTTTTTTGGGGGGATGCAGTAATGTGTTTATCCGCTGCGTCTTCATGAAAAGAATTAACGTGTTCAGTTTAGGTGAAGACCTCTTCTGTTTTAATTTAATTAAAAGCGACGGGTCAAAGTGGTTTCTGATATTCTTCTATATTTGCAAGAATGCATCCAAAAAAATTAAACTCTTGGCTTGTTTGCTACATGTTATTGATTTTCAATTCTTTTTTGTCTTGTCCTGGTTTCTCGTTGTTTGTTTCCTCGCTTTTGCCTTGTCTCTGGATTCACGAATTTGGATTAGTGCTTGAACCTGTTGCTCCGGCATTCTGGTGCCGATATTTCTAAAACACCATGTATGTCGCTTATGTTTTTGTTAACTGTCAATGCTTTAAAATATATCTTAACTTCACGAATGACCAATTATGATTATTTAATTTCACATTATCATTTTACGATAACAAATAAAATTTGACCTGATATCAATCTATTTCCAATTCAGTATATAATTTCTTCATGATCAATTCAGTCGATATTATCATGAAGAAACTGAAAAGAAGGAAACTTAAATTGTCTTTTATAAGACAAAAAACCCTGTTTAAACCTTGAAAATATGGAATAAAAGGTAAAGAACACGTCTTCCTTTCTTGCTATAAAAACATCAGTATAAACCCTCCATTTAATTCAGTAACTGCAAAAGTGTGATACTGAAATATTCTTTAATCTGGTAATTACAAGTTATAGATTCAAGAAGTTTCGTCAGAAGAAACTAGAGAATATCGGTTTTAATTATCTACAGGGAGATGCAGGAACTTACTCATATATACCAATTCCTATTTTAGGTTCTGTTGCAATTGAATTACTTCAGATATTTAGATTGAGCTGGTTTCTAATTTGGCGGTAAACTTTCATTTTCATGTTTGGCCTTAAAACGCTTTTTACTAATAGCACACTCTTGTTATATTTTTGATAATTTCAAACAAAAACAAAAACGAAGTAACAGAAGTTTATAGTAAACGCTGACGTAGATTCAATGCCTAAACGTGTATAGCCATCAACTCATATCAACCGCCCTATTATTTAGCCAAAACTGGCATTGTAATTAAAGCTATAACCAGACCTTACTGGACTCAATATTGGGGATGGTTTCCATTATGAATGGAAAAGGGATGAACCAGACCTGGCTACCAGAGTCTTCAAATATACAATGTATCACACAGTTCAATTTTCATGATTTTATTCCGTTCAATAGTGTAACAGAAATCGTCCTTGGTATCCATATTTGATTTTTGAACAGATCTAAATCTAGCATCTTTTTATATGTTACAGTTTGCAGAATCTAAACAACACTGATATCCTTATCGACGATTTTTAACATGTCTGGATCTTAAAAATATATAATTCTTTTATATTATACCGTATTTTATATTGTCCATATTTGAATGCTCAAATCAATTTTGGATTTATTTCACTTTTAGTGTCGTTCATTTCTTGATTATATTCTAAATACTAGTACTTTTATTTTTTTTGCCATCGAATCGCTTAGGGTGACATAAACATCAATTGCTTTCAGTGTTTTTTTCACTGCTTTGCTAGCGATATAAGAAATTCATGATTCCTTAGATACAAAACACCCCCTTTTCTACATGTTTGAAAATATTACGAAATCAATTTTGTTTTTGGAGTTGATGACATGTTTGACGCATATGATCAATGCGCAGATGTCTTAGTTAAGGTGATAATTGAAGGCAGGTCTTAACAACTAGACACAATATCACATCTTTATTTCAGTTGTAGCATCAGAGTAAACGGGGATGGGCTGCTTGGAGGAACCGCTCTTTATAGAGCTGTATCATAAAATGATATATTTTATGATGACCATATTTATAGTATTTTCAGGACTTGGTCTCAATTCCTATGTTATACGTGCTATTCGAAAACATATATCCTTACAGACGTACGCTAATGGCTATGTGATCAATCTTTGTATTGCAGATATCATATCGCTTATCTCGCTAATGGGACTTGCAGTAATGAAGATAATCAGTCATCCGATATTAGACATTGTACTGGAGAGAATATTTTGCATATCCTATGACGTAACCATTACTATGGTGGCAACCATTGCTGTAGACAGATTTGCTAGTCTCAACTATTCACTGAATTATTCTTCAAGGATGACAGGAAGGAAAGCCGTTATTATTGCTGTATGCTGCTGGTTCTACTCCTTTATGCTTTCGTTAATTCCGTTCTTGTTTCGATGGATACCAATTGGCTGCAACAGTTACTCGTCAAAGATAAAGAGAAGTATAATATCTTCAATCCTGTTGTATCTACCATGTTTGGTTATCACTTGCCTATCCTATTTTAAAATTTATAGAATAGCAAGTCACCATTCAAGAGCAATAGTCGCTGTTGACAGGTCAGTGTCTTATAACTATCCAAATCATCGTGTTCAGCGCAACTTGAAGTATGTCCGCACCCTGATGGTTGTTGTTCCAGCTTTTGTACTCTTGACACTCGCTTTCAGAATATGTTTGTTCGTAGATATAGATGATAGAATTCACTTTTATGTTCTAATTCTGGCATCTATACATTGCATCTTGAATCCATGGATATACGCATATCACAGGTCAGAGTTCAGAAATGCAATTAGAGCACCGACTCCATTAAGAAATGCTGACATGTTAAATCGGGCAGAAGAGACAGCAAATGCACTTTTCAACATCCTTGGTAATCAAGAAGAATCTTCTCCACCTCTATCAAATACATGTAAAAGATCTGACGAGGAAAATCAAGACACTGAAAAGGATGATGCAACCGACAACTTATCATGGAAAGGATTCATAAAAAGGAGGAACTCATTTACATCCAAACTATCGGTCACATTACATGAGAACAAAGGAGAAATGCAACTTACAGTTGAGGACATGGATAACGATAACACGTCAATGCCAAGCATTCAACTCAGCGTAGAACACTTTGGACCAAATGCACCAAAAGTCACATATACAAGGCAGTGCAGTACGGCATCGGAAATTGTCAGAGACAACGTAAATGTCGACAGAAACGATGTAACAGTGAAACTCGTAAGACAATGTAGTACTTTAAAAATCGAAGGTAGTGATGGAAGGGACTCGATCCGAAGACACTGCAGTAGTTCTTCAGAAATTGTCAAGGGAAATATAAAGGCCGTAGGTAACGGCGAAAGGGATTCGTTTAGAAGACACTGTAGTGCTTCATCAGCATTTGTCAGAGGAAATATAAAGACGATATGTAACGATGGAAGAGACTCGTGTGTAAGGAGTTGTAGTACTTCAGGAGAAACTGACACAGAAAATGCAGAGACAATGAAAACGGTGAAAGATCAGAGAGAGAAAACCAATTCTGACAATGATTTTGTGTCAATTATTGACTTAGAAAATGAAATCACTCATCAGTAAATAGTTTCCATTCCTTGATATTGTTTATACCTGTACTATAGTCAAGTAAGAAAATGATATTTTTTTAATGCAATATTGGCATCTTCTTCCCGTTTATCAATTCAGTAAATTTACATATTAATTGTTCACTCTTGTACTTAGGATGTGATGCTTCCATGGGCACTGTATCATCCAATTTGTTCATTTTCAAAAGAAATACAACATTGAGTTGACATGACATTTATCTAATATTATTTTATCTTGTCAAAATTGAAATCGTAATTTTACACTATGGAATTTATTGATGCAGTTTACTGTAATCTCAGTTTATAGACACAACTGTAAATTCTAAAACATGAAATTCTGTGACAAATTGCAAATTATTATCACACAATAATGAAATGATAAAAGTGTGAAGATGATTTTGTTTTCATTTATATGATGTCTGTTATTGTTTGTTTTGAATATAATTGTTCCATGTTGTTTCGATTGGAAAAATAACTCTTTTGAGAAGTTCAAAGTGACAGCTAGAAAAAAATATGGAACTTACAGAAGTTTTTTGAGACCATCCAAGCATAAAAAAATCATGCATTCTCTTGATAATGACTGCATGGCTAACAATTCAGAAATTTGCAAAACGTTACCCCTATAGCAGTGTTGCGTTTGATTTGATGTTTATGTTCATATTTCAATTTTATATTAAATCAAAATAAACTTTCAAATTGAGTGTTTTAGGTGCAAGATATATAAGAAATTGAATAGTTACACTATTCCAATCGTCGCTCTTTTTTATCACAGAACCATTAAGTCGATTTATACAAAAAAAAATAACTCACTATAGGAATATAGATGAAAAAAGTGCTTATTGTTGTCTAAAAACACATATGGTGAAGTAAAAAAAAATATTCATTGTATTTTTTTTAAAAATAAAATTCACTGTTTTGTGCATGTTTTTCATTATTTTTACACAGTGGACATGCCCTAACGAAGACACTCCAAGGTCATCAACATGCGGTTAGGTATGAGCTTATCCAAGTCTTGAAGATTTTATTTACCAAGATTTTGAAGTAAATAATGTTTTTCCTTTGTATTTGGTATTTTTCAAGTTAAACTCTGATATATTTTTGTGTCTTTATATATACATATCAACAAAGTTTCTCTAGAACTGTGTGGATAGAAGCTCCATGCTTAAAACCATGAGAACTGCAAATTATTAAATTCTGCAGTCAATCTATGACAAAAGCACACTGCGTGTAACGCAGATTAGAAGAAAAGTTTGAAATGTATATCTATATTAGTTTTAAAGATCGTGCAAACATGCATCTATAATTCCTGTTTGAGCCATGTACAGCTTAAAATAATACAACATAGGCTACAGGACTTTGGCAGCCGGGTGGTTAATGTAGTTGGCTTACTCATACCTTTATGATCACTGTATACACCTGAGTAATGTGAGCGTCGTAAATAACAACTAAAGGCCTGTATCGCTCTCCTGGGCCTTGGAAAATTAACAAAACAATTTTTTTGGGAAACTTTCAACATGTGCTCCAGTGCACTAAACTTTTCGTAGATCTTAACTTGCTAATCATTTTGCAGTATATAGTTTATATATCTGTCATCATTTTCAAGATGTTAACAAAAACAGCGAAAATCGTAAAAAAAAATCCGTTTCATGAAAAATAACTCAAATAACAAGTCGTCTGAATATTTCGGTGTCACTTCTTATCTATGCCTTGCTCTTCCACATAAGAAGCTAAAGTTTGCTATCCGAAATCCTATCCACCAATTTTGGAACACAGAGGTATGCTTTTTGGTGCTGGGTAAAGGCAAAGCATTCTTCATGAAGAACCAGACTGATTCTACCAAGTACTTTGAAACTGATGATGTAAGCATGCTGGAATTTATGATTGACAATATATTTGTTCAGTTTGCAGGACACGTTTCCAAACAGACAGTTGGTATTCTAATGGGAACGAACTGTATGCCGCTTTTAGGCGATCTCTTACATTCATACAACGGCTACTACAGAGAAAAAAAAAAGGACCCAGCCCTGAACTTTAATTTCAGCTTCCGCTATGTACTTTCTCGCAATAATCCTTACTTTTAGGATTACCTGCATGATATCTACCCCAGTGAGCTTGAAATCAAGGAGACCACTGACACACTCACTTCTGCTTCATACCTAGACTTGTATTTGTACGTAGACAATAACGAACGTTTGAAATCTAAACTTTATGACAAACGTGATGATTTTAACTTTCCAATTTTGAACTTTCCTTTCTAACTAGTAAAAAACCGACAGACGCCATCGGCGTATGGTATCGAAATTTCACAGTTGATACACTACTGGCGTGCCTGTGATTAAAAAAAACAGAGCCAAATTGCTGTCACATAACATGTTTGGTCAGGGTAATGAATACGCCAGATATAATGGTCACGTCAGATATTATATAGTCGCCATCATGATTTGTTAGATCGATACGATGTATCTATTTCATAAATGCAACCGAGATATTTTCTGTTACATTTCTTGTCAAATTAAATATGACATCTCATCGGACATGATATATCACCAGATATTTCCAATTACAATGAAATTAACGGACCCAGACATGCTTACCTTTCTGGAGCACCTGATTTCACTTCCGATGTTTTCACATCGCTAGTACTTTGGTTCTTGCCTTTTTTGTTTCAATTCCTTTTGTTTGCTATATGTTATTAATTTTCTTGTCTTTTATGAAGTTCTAGTTCTCACTTTTTTAATGTTTTAGTCTTTTCCCTGGATTCACGTATATAGGTTCCCCCATGAACTTGTTGCTTCAGCATTCTGTTGCCGATATTCCACACATAAATAGTACAGGAATAGCTGCTAAGAAAATCGCCAGTTTTACTGACCTTATATATTACATGTACTTAAATATTCAAACCATGAAAAAGCGAAGGTTATGGTGGCCTGTTAATCGCGTTTTCGCCCTTCATATTTCATAGGATGAAAACGCGAAGTCGAAAACGCGAAAACGCGAAATAGATTTCACTTGGCGTTTTCGCGTTTTCTCCTTTTCGCCTTTTCGATTTTTCGCGTTTTGAGCTAGACCTTTATATTTTTGTACAGAAAGATGATATTTGGTCAGTAGATCATCTTGGGTATTATAACGAACATCCATACTATAATATAGACCTATATTTTCTGCATGAAAGACTTTATTAAGTTTTGGTTAAGCTCCATATCTCAGCAACTACAAGTCTTAGATTGATGCTATTTGGCCAAAGGATACATCTAGGGTAGTAACCAAACTCTGCAGCATAAATAGGTCACTTTGACAACTTGTTCAAG
>JAOXYH010025390.1:0-11760 GCA_028566455.1 Botula fusca | reverse complement strand
TGTGTCAGTGGTCTCTTTAATTTCAAGCTCACTGGGGTAGATTTGATGTAGGTAATCCTTAAAGTTAGGATTATTAAAAGAAAGTACATCATCAATATAGCGGAAGCTGAAATTAAAGGACTGGGCTAGCTTCTTCTCTTTTCTCTGTAGTAGAACGGCAAGAAAATGTATTAAATTCTTATAATTATATTTCGATGGCACGGAACATCGAAATCATTTTTAAAAATTAATTATTTCAATGAAGTGTTTCGAAAAAAAAAATTCAACTCGTTTGTCTTTATCAGGTTGTATGCAATGTCTTGTCTGGTCATAGAGGCACCTGCAGTTTCAAAATTGTGTTTCATCGGAATATGACGCATCAAATATGAAATGACAGAATTACCTCTCCACCAATCAGATCTGGCGTCGAAATTAAATGCAAACTATATATAATGTAACTTTTCGTTTTAAATCATCAGTAAGCGTGCCTATAGCATAAATAACTATAAAAGGGAAACTGTCATCGCAGGCATTTTCTAATCTTGCTATTAATATATAGTAATTGTATATTATTATACACAAAAGGAATAAGTTGATATTACAAATAATTTAATACGTTTTTATAATCATATTTTAAATGTGTACCTTTTTCAGAAGTAAACTAGACTTTGTGTACTAGCTGGAAATGCGGAAAATTCATGTTGTTGTACTGTTGACCTTGCTGATAACGGTCTGCATTGTAGAGGAAACAACAGCATGGCGCCGGAGGCGATGGTGGTCACCGCCACCAATAAGAATACCAATACCATGCCATAGGCATCCTTGTCCGACAAATGGGAAAAGAGAAGCAGACATTCAAGATAGTATGTGCTTGAATTCAGATATGATAAATACACAATGTAGTTGAAATATTTTGTTGCTTACAGAAAATCATAGCATCCTTGTCCAACAAACAGGAAAAGAGAGGCAGACATTCAAGATAGTATGTGCTTGAATTCAGATATTATACATAGTTGAAATATTATGTTGCTTACAAAAAATCATAGTATCCTTGTCCAACAAACAGGAAAAGAGACGCAGACATTCACATTCAAGATAGTATGTGTTTGTTGAATTCAGATCATAAACAGTTGAAACCTTCTGTTGCTTACATATAACCATAAATTTCAACTTATATGTTTACTCTTTGTGTAGCATCCAATGTATTTAACCATTTATGGTCTGCCTGAATTGATTCCGTCATTATGACAAATTGTCCTTTAGACATGTGTATGAATTAAATCAAAACAGAAGGAACTCAAAAGCCATTTCCCTCTAATATATTGCCAGCATATTTGCACTAAACTGAAAAAGCGATTCTCTTCCGCCAAGGAACTTACGACGGGCACCGAACTATTTCAGTCTAAAATATTCAAGTCAATATTTAAAAAAAATATTCATTTTTATTTTATTTTATTTATTTATGTTATTTATTGTTTTTTGACGTTGTTTAGACTCCGAATAACAAGAACACGTACTGCAGTAACGTTTTTCAAAGTGATAAAAATAATCAATGATTAATACTGCAGAAAACGTAAGTCAGATACGAAGGGACATTTATTACTAATACAAACTTGAACATAATATGCGTTGAACAATATTTTTGAGACAAACGATGAAGATATATATTTTTATATTTATTTTGTAACTATGTTGTAGGTGAGAGTTTACCACCTCATGACTTCAGGGATGCTGACATCGATGCAATGGATGATATGGAATAAAACACTGTAAAATTAAAATGAGGAGTACCTTTAAATTGTTGTCATCTGATATTACTTATTATAAGTAAATTAATAAATTTACCATCATCAGACTGAAATATTTGAACAGAGACAACACATACTTTAAAGCTGTCTCAAAGGTATCAGTCCTTAGAAGTCACCTTGCGTCGAATCTGGACAAATTATCTGCAATATAATTCTGCTCAGTGCAGTGTAAGAAATTATAACATTGTTCTCAGCGGATTAGTCGCTCATCATTGATCTCATTCTACTTAACGATAAGAGATAAATCTTAACATCCAATTGTAACTTTTCTACCTTTTCATATATTCTTAAGGTTCAAACCGCCTACACTATAGTGTACCATTTCGTATTTACATTCTGCACCTTTTAATCCCCTACAGAGAAAAAATAACAGGATATTTACTGTCTTTTTGTTTTGTTTTTCTATTCAGTTTCACATCTACATGTATTTTGTAGTGCATTTGTCTGTAAAATTAAGTTGTGGTTTAATTCTGGACTATTTTGACAAGAACGTTGTCATATGTCACCTTTATCAAAACACTTTTGATATGAATCTATCTGCTTGAACATGTTTGAAGCGTTTTGCCTTGAGGAAACCGTAAGATGACTAATGCGTGCGAACACGAGAATAATATTTCTGTAGTATCTAATTAAATAAAAAATTAGACAACGTTTTTATATCTGTATCACTTACTCTTTTATAGCTTTAACCTAATCTTGAAATGTTTTAGGATGATATTTCCGACCATATATTATAAGAATTCAAGTTAAGAAAATGTGACGTTTTTGCCTGACGGTTAGTTGAAAAATGAATCAAATGTTTTGTCATTTATTTTGGCCTATAGTTGAATATTACTTCATCGCCAATAAATAAGTCTTCACACGTATTCTTAATGTCCAAGCAGGCGAAATCTTCCTCCGAAGATCACCATTCCATACAACATAAACATAGAATGGATATTAGCAAGTGGAGTGACATTCATTTTGCGTTAAAATAAAAAAGGGTTAGCCACTACCCTTTAGAAAGATCTAACTTACGTTTATACTTCGAAGTGCCGATTTCATGTAGATTTAATACATGAAAGACATTATAGTTTAGTTATATATAGTTATATATATAGTTGCGTCCCTTTTTAGAGGTATGATACACCAGAATTTCTATTTCGCAATAACCAAAAGTCATACGTTCTCCCGTGCCGTCGTTTATGCATGTCAACATAAATCTGTACAATATTTTTATTTGGATGTTGTTAGATCTTCGCTGTATTATTTTTTTATTTTGATGTTAAACTAAATTTGCTGTTCAAAATTTTGAAATTGCTGAAAACACTTAGATTTTTCTACCCAAGGCATAGGGGATTTCCTTAACCTTATTTTGGTGCCCTTTTTCGTTATGTTTTGGGTTTATAAGCTGTTCAACTTCTGAATTAATTTTGAATTTGCATTTTATTTGGATAAGAGCGTCACTGATGAGTCTTTTGCGTCTGGCGCAATAAAATTCTTGCTTGAACTTTGATGTAATTTTGTTTTTGTTTTTGTTTTGAAAATCTTTTATACATTATTTTTATTTTTAATTACATTTGCTGTAATTAGGTAAGGACCTTTCCAACTTAGCAACAGCTGTGACATATTCGTATGTGAAAGGATCAATGCTTTTGTAAATCTTGAAAATTCCTAGTAGTGCGCTCTTAGAAGGACCAACCTTCTTGGGCCCTGGATGTTTCTTAAAGTCCATGCATTAAATACTGCAGCGCGGGATAAATAAGCGATATGAATGGAATTTAAAAATAGTCTTTAGACTACAAAATTTATAACTACAAAAAAATATAGATAGCAACTAGATTTCAATCGTGAAAGTCGTAAATAATAAGAAAAATTATTATTTACAGTGTGTACAGTTGATGTATTATGCACAGATGACTAATGATAAGAAAATAACGATTTATATATCAGATAATAACGATTTATATATTAGATAATAACGATTTACATATCAGTAAATGCGTTCAACATGTACAACTGTTAGTGCAATGATACTTTTCATATCATTTTTCAAAGAAGCAAACGATAGAGTTATGTTATTTAAAGCATGTGTACTGGATTAATCCATAATTTTCAGAATGGTAACTTTTTTATTAGGAAAAGTCCAATACGAAAAATTATGAATAATTTACAGAAATGGCATTTATGTTAAATAGGTAACAATTTTGAATAAGACTGCATTAGACAATTCCAAAAATTTGGAAAACCAAAAATACAACAAAATGCGAAAATTGACTATTGATTTATTTCACCATCTTAAACTGAAGCTGCTATATACATGTACCTTCGGAATGCATCATCATTTTGAAGCTGTAGAATTCAAAATATTGATGCACCTAAGGGATTTCTAAAGAAAATATAATACAGTAGGAAATGAAATTTCATTAATTCATTCATGCCCCATTATTCTTACAGATAAATAAATATAATATTTCAGATTTTCGCGCTTAATATGAAAAGTTCAGTCTTCGATATTTTAAAAAGTCATAAAGGTACAGTTGCGTTCAGCCATTACCTCTCGCACACCTGAACAAAAATAAAAATCACGGGTACTGTTCTTAGTTACCTAAAACGAGTCACAGAGTACAACAACTAGAAGGGTTCTAATTGGTGACTACATTTTTAGAGTTGTGACTACACGTATTTTTTAAGTTCAACCTGTACATAAAACAAATGAATACTTCAGTTCATAATTGAAAGAAAACTGACTTCTGAAATTCAGCCTGTTCATAATGTTAGCAAAATGTTAAGATTAGATTCCTCGACACGTGCTCTTGACTACTGCCGATATTTACATTTTGATAAATACCTGAAACTATTATAAATGTGTTTGTCGTAGTGACCGTAGATCGCATGACAAAACTATATTCTTAACATCCTGCAGGTGGTATTGTTAATTTGGTAAGATTTTCTGTGAACCTCTAAATTTTGTCAACTGTTACTGATAACGCAAATTGGTCTTTTAATTAAAATGATTTAAAGAATTATCCTACGAACTTATTGAGCAGATTTGAATAAAAAGTTTAAGTTAACACTGGTTTCAGAAATTGAATAGCCAAGCGACCAAATATATCACAAGCCAATATCCATTGGTCATACAGGCTGATTTTTAGATTTTGTTATGAATTATGCAGGACAATGGTTAAACGGAGACAGGAAGACACTGATACTATCCAAATGTGTCATTACCAACGTCGTTTTATATGGTTATTAATAAAATTTACTAGGCAACTCCAAGGAAAAAGGAAAAACGCTTAGAAAATAAAATATCCTCGACTATCTATGTCAGTTGAATCAATTATAACTTGAATTGTCCACAAAACTGCGCAAATTTGGACATTTTTCCCTTCAGATCAGTGGCGTATTCGCAGAATGTATATTTATAGTTTGTCAATGCAATATTTGTATTGATTTAAAAAATGCAACTCAACTTAGCAGATACTCTTACAATAACCAGCATTTATTTAATCATTTTGCGGTCTCCAAAATCGCGCAAGTTGAATGGTTCTTTTTTGTGTAAAACAATAATGATTTCCTGGAAATTGTATTTCCTTGTTAAGAATTCTTCATCAGTGTAACATGATGAGTTTCGATAGTTTTACAAAACATCACGCGATAGTGTCATTACTATATTACTATACAGTAGAAAACTCCAAACTTACACAAATTCATTGGTCAGACGAAACGCGAATTCCTGGAATTTCTACTTCCTTGTTCTTGCATTCGTCAAAACCACCTGGTGAATGTTTAAAATATCAATAAAGACAATACTATTTTGACCGATAGACAGAAAAGAATTGGAAATCTAAATTTAAATGAAAAAGGTAATCAATGTTTTTAAAAGTTGTAAATGTATATAATAAGTCACATTTTTCACACTGGTCTGATCAAACTTACTTGTTCGTGTGAGTTTAATTACAAACTAAAACTTTAGATGTGGTACTTGTCAACAAATGATTTAAATGGAGGGTCGAAACTCCCGTCAGAAATCTTCGCAAACAGAATAAAAAATATCGTCAAACAATATGAATAATTTAGTCAGATAAATGTTTACTGGTTTAGTCGTAAAGATGTTCACTAGGTGTATTATGCCGCTTTAGATATTGAAACGATCCACTAACATTTATTCCAGAATGAAGACTTGATAGAAAACGAAACGACTGAAAAGGTTAACACAAAAAGAGCCTCGTCAATACAAAAAGCAAGAAACAATAATTTTCAGATGAGAATCCAAGCTGCTTAGTTCAATAAATTCGAAGGATAAGACTTATTTTCATTTTAAAAATAACTATTTGAAACAACAGTTTTTTAAACACAATGTTAACCAGGAAATTCAAATTTGCCCTCATTTTTGCTACTTTTCATTGTTTACCGTTTTGACAGGAAGATCCTCTAAACACAGAAATGTACTGTATTTTCGCGGAATTTTGTGGGGACCAGTATACTGTATTAGTTTCACTAATTTTTATTCAATTTATAGTACAAAAGTCTAGCCAATACATAAATCTGACTTGTATGTGAGGCTCAATAGGTCATACTTGTAAATAAACGTTCTACTGGATCATCAGATGTACTATCCTGTTTCATTGGCAACGTATGGCGCAAACTATTTTAAGCAACTTCGGGCTTCCTTGAATTTCCATTCTAATTCATTTTGAATAATGGTGAATGTCCTATGGTTGTTTCAATAGAACAAAATTTAAAAAAAAATAGTGTTTACACTACAAAATTTATAACTACAAAGAAAATATATAGAGCTACTAGATAAAAGGTACATTTCATTCGTAAAAGTCGTTAATAACTTACACTATGTACAATTGATGTATTACGCACAGATGACTAATAATGAGATAATAACGATTTATATATCGGTAAACGTGTTAAACATGAACAGCTGTAAGTGCAACTAATACGTTTCATGTCATTTTCCAAGAATAGACGGAGTTATGTCGTTTATCTAATGTGTATTGGATTGATCCTTAATTTTCAGAATGATCACTATTTCTACGAAATATTCAGTACGAAAAATTGATGAATAACTGACAGAAATGACATTTATGTGAAATAGATCAACATTCAAAGAAAACATTTTTGAATAATCAGATGTGCGTTTAGACAATTCCAAAAATTTAGAAAACCAAAAATATAACAAAATGCCAAAATTGCCTATTGATATATTTTACTATCTCCCAACATATATCTTAGACTAAAGCTGGTATTATACATGTACCTTATGAATGCATCATTATTCTGAAGCTGAGGAATTCCGCATATTAATACATCTATGTGATTTCTAAAGAAAATATAATACAGAAGCAAATAAAATGTCTTCAATTCGCTCAATAGGTTCAATTTTTCTTACAGGTGAAACAACATAATATTTCTAATTTTTGCCCTTTATATGAATAGTTTTAAAAAAAAATCATGTATAGAGGTTCAGCTATTACCTATCGCACATCTGAACAATGTAAAAATCATAATAATCATGCAGAATTTATATTTATAGTTTGTCAATATAACATACTTTTTTTTTTATTTAAAAAAGGCCACTTAGTCGTTACTCTTTAACAATAACCGAGATTTTTTTATCATTTTGTGCTCTCCAAAATCGTGCACATTTATTGGTTCCTTTTCATGTGGAAACCCGATGATATCTTGGAAATTGTATTTCCTTGTTGAGAATTGTTCACCAGTGTAACATGATGAGTTTCAATAGTTTTATAGAATATCACGCGATAGTGTCATTACTATATTACTATACAGTAGAAAACCCCAAACTTACACAAATTCACTGGTAAGACGAAACGCGAATTCCTGGAATTTCTACTTCCTTGTTCTTGCATTCGTCAAAACCACATGGTGACTGTTTAAAATATAAATAAAGACAATACTATTTTGACTGATAGACAGAAAAGAATAATTTGAAATCTAAACTTAAATGAAAAAATGTGATCAAAATGTTTTTAAAAGTTCTGATTGTATAATAAGTCATATTTCCACATAGATCTGATCAAACTACATGTACGCATGAGTTTAATTATTGGAAATTGAAATTGTAGATGTGGCACTGGTCAACAAATTTTCAAAATGGCAGTTCAAAACTTCCGTCACAAATCGTTTTCATAAAAACAATGAACAATATCGTCAAACGTTGAATTGTACATATTTTAGTCGGATAGATGTTTACTAGGTACATTATTCACCTGAGAAATTGTAAGGACCCACTAATACCTAGTCCTAAATGAAGAAGACTTGATCGAAAACGAAACGGCTAAAGAGGTAAACACAAAAAAGAGGTTCTTCAATGCAAATTGGATTAAAGGGAATCCAAACTGTTTAGTTCAAAATATTCTAAATATAAGACCTTAAAACACTTTTAATTTAATGACCAGTTTGCGTTATCAGTAAAAACTGAAAAAATCCCCAGGTTCACAGTAAAAAAAAAAACAAAGTGTGATACTTTTCATGTGCACATTTCGTAAATTAATTACTCGTCAGCGATGCTAGGGACCAAAACTTGAAAAGACCACAACGGTAATAAAAAAATTGTCTGAATGCACATCTGATTATTCAGAATTATTTTCTTGGAATATTTATCTATTTCACATTAATGTCATTCTGCATGTTATTTTTATACTATTCGCATTGAACTTTTTCTAATAAAGAGTGGTCATTCTGAAAATGATGGAGTAATCCAATAAACATGAGGTAAAGGATATAACTCTGTCGTTTGCTTCTTGGAAAATAACATGAAAAGTATCAATTGCGCTAACAGTTGTCCATATTAAACATATTTACTGGTATATATATTGTAATTATCTCATAATTAGTTATCTGTACATAATACATCAACTGTACACACCGCAAGTTATAATTTGTTGTCATTATTAACGACTTTCACGATTGAAATGTACCTTTAAACTAGTTACTCTTTATATTGTCTTTATAGGTATTTATTTTGTAGTCTGAAGATTATTTTTATACCAAATTTGAGGAATTTCATTCTATTGGAACAACCGCAGGGCATTAAACAATTTTGAATATTGAAAATGAACGAGAATGGGTACACAAGGAAGCACGACGTTGTTTGAAATATTTTACACAGAACATTGTCAAATCAAATGATACTGCAGTAGAATTTTTGTTTCAAGTTAGACTTTTTGATCCCCACATACAAGTCAGATTTATCTATTTGCTAGATGTTTGTACTATAAATTAAAAATGAGTGAACTAGCACATTTGACAGTTTACTAACGACCAGTTGATGGCGGTAAATCTGTATGGTTCACTGCGTTACATTATTTTTAATTTCCATTTTTGAGTAAACTGATGTAAAGATTGTCCTGCATATAGTAAATAAATACACAATTGACTACATGTAGTTTTGCTAGAATTAAAGGATGGAGCAAGATAAGGGTCATTCGTTTGATTTATTTTATTAGTGTGCAGAAAATACAGAAATTTTATTAAGATTCTAGTTGTGAAATACAGATTGAAACCTTCTGTAAACATTTCCCAATGTAAACTCGATTATATGTTATAGGGTAGCTTTGAGATTTATTTTGCTTTCTTCAGTAAGTGAAGTAGACATCCCAGTTCTGGCTCACAATGAGGAAATATCATCTTATGGTGCTACTCATCTTGCTCCTTGCCGTCTTCGTTGTTGACGAAACAACGGCATGGTGGTCAAGACCAAGGCCCCGACCAAGGCCCAGACCAATTCCCAGGCCACGGCCACGTCCGAGGCCTGGCCCATGGCGAAGATACGGAAAAAGAGAATTAGACATTCAAAACAGTATGTATTATTACAACAAAGTGTGATACATTTCATACCGATTTTGGTGCATCGGATGTGCAGATTTCGTTAATTAATTACTCGTCAGCGCTGCTAGGGACTAAAACTTTGGAAGACCACGACTGTCATAAAAAATATGTAAAAGCGAGAACATGCCAAAAATGACCGAAATGGGAAGCCAAAAACATCTACGGAGAGAGCTTTGCATGAGGGAGATAACTCCTTAGTTTGAGTAAATTTTGAGGAATTTATACACGTTCAATTTAATTGAGACGTATAACAGTGTTTCCGTGAGACTTTTTGGTTACATGTACCTTTTAGCTTTTATTTGGTGTTGCCTACGATTAAACAAAATATAAGTAATTATAATCTGTTTAGATCTGTAGACAAAATTCCTTTGTTACGATTTCAGATCATAGAAACTATTCATTACGAATTGTTTTTTGTTCGATATGTTTTCCTATATCCGTTTTTTTAATGAATGACAAAATATCCTGATCATACATTTCGAGAGAATGGAAGAGAAATACTTGCCCGAAATTACAATCTTAATGTCCTCCAAACGATCGTTTGAACAGAAGGTCAGAGTTTTTAGGCGTACTGCCTTCATGATGACACATATACAATGACATTTGGTGGTGTTAGCGTGATTTGTCGTGCCGGATAAATTACAGTTTTCGAATAAATATAAATAAATATAAAATATACTGAGCTGCAATATCCAAAAACCGCGAAATCTATAAATTGGTAAAAAGACCGGGAAATATTCCCTCTTTTCGGTATACGGGATGCATCTGTAATTTACCTATTGTTGTAAGAGTTGTTTGGCTATAGGGCCAGTATGATTTCGAATACTCTCGGAACTTTTAGTTTATTGTCAACGAAAAAAGGTCAAGTAGTCCGAGTATTGTATCTGAAATTTCTAAATCAATAAAATATCATTCGTACTTGAGTTTCATAAAGTTCCGCATCTATCACCAAAAACGCTACGAATTGTTTGGAAACAACAGTGTGCACCATGGCGAGTATGTAGAGGGAATTTCTTGCCCTTCGAAAGTCTCTAATTGTATCGTTACTTTTCAAAGGCAAGTATATTCAGAGTTCATACCATCTCTTTACGGAGATAATTGTGAAATAAACAATCCGGAAATCGGAATTAAAAACCATCGAAACTGACATTCAAATTTCTGACATGTACACAATTTCCGTTTGGTCAACGGTTTCAATTATGGATTGATACACCTTTTGTAGTTTCTTTTGGCATAGAAAAGCGTTGACGGTAGCACATTTTGTGTGAAGTGCGGAAGCGCTTTATATATAAAAAAACGCGCTTTTGGTCAACATTTTTACAACCCTATGAAATTAAACTGCATTCACTCCTATAATTACATTTCCTACCTTAGAAGTACCGAAATAAGGATTTTGTAAAAATATTATGCAACGCTGTTTTGTAAATACTTACGCTATTGTCACATTTTATTGCCCCGTGAAAATCATTTTTCTTAGGGGTACGTGCAGTTTGAATTTTGAACTTCATTGGTTTATGAAGGAAATGCATGATACACCATACAATTATTTGAATTTCTCATTTTCCCCAATTTTTCTTTAATATACAAAATGTAAGTGAAGAAGACAATCAAACAAAAAAAAGTCATCAAAATGGCTTTTGATAGCTTTCAACATTATTTCTTTTAATACACATTCTAGAAAAAAAAATAGAGGTTTACAGTTTCACAAGGAGCAGAGTTCATCGTTTTGGACTATAACGGATATCCATCAAAATGACACTTAATGTTTTTTTTAATAAGACACTTACATTTTTACATTATCCGGGTAATAGGTTTAGATGTAAATACACGATGAATATAAATATGAAGTAAGCAAAACCTAGAAAAATAAGTAGTATAAACGTTGTTGAAATTTTAAAATCTTCAATAAGCTTAATAAAACATATTTGTAGATAATTTACCTACGGTAAACTCTTATCAGTCAAAGAGTATCAATTGAAAAGAGGTACATGTACTTCTTCTGTTGCACTCAGAATTTCAACCAAGTTAGCAAGCGCTGTCGTTAGTGGGCTGTGCATAACGCAATACATCTTGAATATGAAAGGACAGGGTCCGATAAGGGCTGTTTATGGCCCCAAAAAAGAACTGC
>JAOXYH010025280.1:0-11760 GCA_028566455.1 Botula fusca | reverse complement strand
ATGCAAATCAACCACAAGAAAGCCATATTTTCCTGTATTACTTATGTTAAAATAGGCTAAAAATGGCTAAAATGTGACATTTTCGCTCGAAGATTGCAAAAAAGTAGTCTGGATACATATGTTTTTTATTCCATTTTTGAATTGTATATAATTTCAATCCCAAAATATCTTAATATAAAAAAAATTCATCTGCTGCATCTATTAGTGTTCATCTACCTTAACTACAGTTAAAATCGTCGTTGGTTATTTTCTATTTTTTTAGTTCTTCATGGTGCAAATTTGTCAACGTGCTTTGTCCTCTGTTGTTCTTTCTTCACTGTGCTTTGGTGTTTCTAGTTGACTGGGTTGAGGATGAGTTTTTTTGTTACTGTTTGAGTAGTGGAAAACCTGCATGTACGGTCCACAAACTCTGCAACTATATATAATTTGTGTTTAGTGGTCTTCTGTATGTTCTTCTTCCAGCTGTGTGAGTATGGTTCCGATATTCACATTCCTCACAACCACACTTGCAGCATATGTTCTCTTTTATGGTGGTCTCTTCCCCTTTAAGATATGTCCCATCTTCTCTGCTATTCGAGGTGGCACTAATATGTGGAGCCCTCTGAACATCTGGAGTGTTATTCTCCGGGGACAGTTCTTTTGTCTCATTTTCAGCTCTTTTTTGCTAGGTCTGCCTCATCATTGCCTGTAATATTTGTATGTCTGGTGTCCAAGCAATGATTGTTCTCACTCCTTGGGCTCTTAATGTATCAATCAATTCTTTAATGTCTCTTACTATGTCTACGCAGTGTTTGACTTCCCAGTTCAATGTAAGGATCCCCACTGGCACTTAACTATCTGAGAAAAATTTCAGTGCATTGGTAAAATTAGAGCAGATTCTGTAATGCAGAATTCTAGAGTTATTAGAATGGCTACTAGTTCTGACAGTGGTAGTGATCCTCTCTCTACCTATGCAACCTTGCTACAGGCTTCAGGCCTCTGAATATATAATTGTCCCTGCACCAAAGGATCCGGGGTTCCTAATACAGGAACTATCCGAGTAGTAGATTGCCTGTTTACAGTATGGCTAGTCCTTATTTATGACCTCGTGGCAAATCTGTCCCTGCACCAAAGGGTCCGGGGTTCCTAATACAGGAACCATCCGAGTAGTAGATTGCCTGTTTACAGTCTGGCTTATCCCTCATTTATGACGTTTATGACCTCGTGGCAAATCTGTTCTTGTTCTGGTCTTCTTGACTTGGAACTGCCCGACCTATTCTAGTATGATGTTGGCCTTGTCATGGTCATGGCCATTTCTCCTGTTCGAAATGTGAACTGTTCGATGATTCGGATGTTAATACTGATCGTCTTGTCCATTTACAATGACTCATTCAGAACTTTGCCGAATGTGTCACTTGGCCATCATACTGCTCTCGTTCTTTGTACTTTACAAGCTGTTGTTTTATTGGTCCTATGATGTTTTTGCATGCACTTTTGCCAGATCTCTTATGGCTATTTCTTCCAGTCTTAAAAGTCTATTTGGATCACTCCTTTTTCCACTTCTAGTGCTTCTCTGCCTGAAGTTGATGACACATTCAGATAGAGACTGATAGCTTTTCTTTATAATCCGTCCAGCTTTTGTAGGTCTCTAGGTTGGACGATTTTCTTACTGCTCTCACCTTGACTGTCCTGTCGACCATTGGAATCTGAACATCTGTTTTTGAGAAAATTTGAACTCAAAAGATTAGGAGTAAAGTTTGGTATATACGATAATCTGAAAAATCAGTCTTGGGTATCTTGGGACCATTATTATCCTGATTAGACACAGATGATTGTTTTCTTTTAGTTTCTGTGGAAAAGGAAAACTTATTAAGTTAGGTAACAAATCTTTTATCGGTTCCTTGATTCAGTGTACTGTCAGTCTTTCCCCAAATGCATTTATATTCATACATTTCTCATTCAAGTCAGAAATGTCTTCAAGACATGTGTCATGTATGAATCATATGATGAAAAACACCTACGCATACTGTCTGATCCATAGACTTCACGGACATTGCAAAATGTCGTTCACCATTTGTATAAGCAAATCTAAATCTGGTTCCGACTCATTTAGTACCAAATGCCTACTGGAAATGAGTTGATATCCAAAGTCTGATTCTACCAGCAGCCTGAACATTAAAGGCTTAATTTTCAAAAGTTTCCCTGGTTGAGAAATTAATTTATTGCATTTCAATTTACCAGCACTTTTCCATGGCACTTGCTGAATAAAAACTGAGTAATCAACTAAAGCTGGTAAATCTAAATGTTCTGATTATTTACTACAGACAGGAAAAACCTGGTTTATACTCCTCTTTATAGGAAGTTAATTATACAGGTTTATCACAATGCCAAGATTGATTTAAAATGTTCATTTTACATTGGTCTAAAAGATACCAACATCTTAGACTGGCTTTGTTTTTGATGTGATCACAAAAAAAAGTATTGCCAAGAATAAGAATATCAACACTGATAGAGTTGAAAGTGTCTTATGTCAGGATGAGTACTTTACTTGAAATCTACTAGACTTTTCCCTGCCCCTAATGGAAGACCTTATAGTGTTATTATCAAAACCTAAAAATATGTTTCTCCTTTCATCTGTATTAGGCGGGAGAGAAATAAAATCATCATCAACCTCATTTAATGATTATCAGTGTGGTGTTGAGAAATATTATGCCCACCCCAAATGGTGGCGGTTTATTCCCCGAACGTCTTCTGGACTAAAACAACATCTAATTAGACAAGGGGATTAAGAGGCCTTCTTATGGGAATACAATTATGTTACCTGTAAATTTACCTGTAATTACATAATGTGATTTCTATATATGAAGGGGGAGATAAGATGCAGATATTATTTATTTCTTTTTACTGTGATATGATATTGTGAAACAGCACTATGCAGAAACATGCATATTATATATATGCATTAAAACACAAATTGACATATATATCATTTCCATATAAAAGTTACTAAGTTACACAAGTACTACCTACAAAAAAGCACTAGCTAAAGGAGCTGACAATTAACATGATTCATATTTTAAGAAAGGATAAGACATTATTAATATAAGTCACTAGGCTAGATGGGGAAGCTGAGGTTTCATATGTAATCAAGTCGATGGTCCCTGTCCTTCGTTGCCTCGGTAAGGGATTTGCAGACTAGTTGAATGTGCTTTACGGCAGATACATTGTGTGAAATGGAAGAAATACCCCTTCATGTTGATGTCAGGGAAAATGATCAGAAAGTAAAGCTCTATAAACAATTTCAACTGAAATTACTGGATCATTGTGAACCAAAATATCTATCTATCGGGTGTCCCCTCTAAGTTGTATCCAGGAGCCTACCAGTTCCACGACCAAAATAGAAATTTCTCCGAATTGCCAACATAAATATAGCTTCGTTTTAAACTGCAAATTTAAGACACTCTTGAAAGGGCCAGGTATACCAGGGGAGCCATACTGGCTCAAGTGAGGCTCTAGTATGTAGATATTGTATGTCTGGTACATGTACAATAGGCGTGTAGTAGGTACCGTTGCAGAAATATATTTCTGGGTTTGCTAAGTTTTGAAGACTGTCAATTATCGCAAAGGCTCGGTTAGTCTGGATGTTGATCTCAAATAGTATAAATCTGTCTTTGTGACTTGATTGGTACCAAATTTGATTTATATATGTTTAAGATATATTAATATAACGTTTATCTATTCTAAGTGTCAAAAATTCATGGTATTTTAAAATTTCTTTAAAATGTTACATAATAAGTTATATTTAATTTATTTTTTGGTATATATTTTATTAATAAAGGAAATATATAACTACATTTAATTTTTTTTTCAGTTTTTAAAATCTGAAACTACTTGTAATATTGTCATAGTATAAATATTCTAAGGCAAAATTTACAGGTAATATAATAATTCAAGTCCCCTAAGAAGCCCTCTTAATCCCTGTGTCTAATAGTCCAGTAGGCGTTCGGAAAACACACCATAAGAAGTATAAAAACATATCTCTTTAAATAAATTTCGATACATGTCATTGGATATCTGTGAATTTTCGATTTTGATTATAAAACTTCCTTATATAGCTCGTCCGTTATCGTGTTGTATATAAGGAATTTTCCATTTTGATTATAAAACTTCCCTATATACCTCGTCCGTTATCGTGTTGTATATAAGGAATTCTCGATTTTGATTATAAAACTTATTTTTATTGAATTCAAAAGACAGTTTGTTTAAAAGATCTGCAAGATTAAGAGCCTGTCTCAGAGAAAATCATGCAAAATCATCCCGATGCAAGGTTTCAAATTTACAGTTGCACATGGTCTGATTGATAGGTCTATCTGAAAGACACACTGTGGCAAAATTTTTTTTTTGAAAAATCAAAGATGGCAGACATATAGGCCCCATCTTGTTTCCAAAGTTTTTGCTTAGAACTTCGTTGAATTTCTGTTTAAATTAACACGTTTCACCCCACCCTTTCTCCAGAATATCTTAATCTTATTGCATGTACTTTTGTTATATGTTTCCTAAATTGGGTGTTAGGAGTAGTTTCAACGAATGCCAAACAATTTTAGCTTTTAACAACATCCATTTGTAATAGTAGTAATATGCGATATATTTTTGGCAGTTTGCCAATTTTTGAAAAACGGTTAAATTCTACCAATTTCATGCAGCTCCTGTCCCTAAGGTACGACTTTGATCTTCAATTTTATATTACTTCCTTATTTTGGCTTTATTAAAGATATAAATAACAATTATAAACCTTTGGCAAATAATTATGTACTTGGCTACAGGTGGTCAAAGTGAGCCGTTTTTCATACCATGGCATAATATCCATGTTCATGTCAATTCCTATTTTTCTAGCAATTCTGAAAATGCATTCAAGCAAAATGCGTATTAATGTAGTTTGCAGTTCTTATTCAGATTATGCCTTCGAAGACGCCATTCATGTACGTGTACTTAAAAGTATTTTTTGTGTTCCTTTATTGTCAAATTTGCGAAGATAAGTCCATTTAAATGTCTAAAATTGCCTTAATTAAGTTATAAAATTCCTAAATTTTAGCCCTAAATTATCCCAAAATTTCTTAATTTTGTCCCTACAATTCGCTCTTATTTTTTGTCAAAAAGTGCTGGACAGCCTGCAGGCACAGTAAGAAAACCAAAGAGGTGATTTCAGCATTAGTCAAAATTTTTGATTTATACATTAATGTCCAATGACTTCATTTAAATGAAAACTCACACTTTACCATGGCAAAGTGTGAGTTTTCATTTATATGAAGTCATTAGAATAGTTGAAAATAAACGTCAGTCACATGGTAGAAACAATATCTTTTCATTGGACTAAAATATAAGAAGTGTAAAACATCTCTTTAAATAAATTTCGTTACATGTCGCTGGATATCTGTGAATTTTCTATTTTGATTATGAAACTTCCGTATGTAGCTCGTCCGTTATCGTGTTGTATATAAGGAATTTTCAATTTTGATTTTAAAACTTCCCTATATACCTCGTCCGTTATCGTGTTGTATATAAGGAATTCTCGATTTTGATTACAAAACTTCCCTATATATTCCTCGTCCATTATCATGTTGTATATATACCTGAACCACGTTTGTCAGCTGTCCTATACGTTCATTTGAAAAAGCAAACAACTGCAACTTTGTAGTGAAATAATTGTGAAAAAGGTAAGAAGAAATTTGTTATCCAAGTTGCTCTTTAATGTTATGATTGACAATAATAAAATATTTTTGTTGATCAGTGAACTTTACAAGCTTAATAAAATGACTTGATTTCAGATTAGGTTTGTAACGTTGACAATAAAAGAACAGACAAAAATAATCTTTATTCAAGTTTTAAAGACAAAATGACATCAAAGTTCAAGGCAAGATTTTTTTTTGCGCCAGACGAGCGTTTCCTCTAGAAAAGACTCATCAGTGACGGTCTTATAAAAAATGCAAATCCAAAATCAATTCAAAAGTTGAAGAGCTTATAAAACCAAAATATAACGAAAAAGGGCACTAAAATAAGGCTAAGGAAATCCTTTGCCTTCGTATAGAAAAACCTTAGTGTTTTCAACAATTTCAAAATTTTGAACGGTAAATTTAGTTTGATGAATCAGGTCAGCGCCGAAGTGTTGACTGCCGGAGCGGGTTAAACTCGGAGAGAATACCTCCACCAGCAGTGAAAACCATCCAGTTCTTCAAAAGACAAAATTACATCAAAGTTCAAGGCAAGATTTTTTTGCGCCAGACACACGTTTCATCTATTAAAAACTCATTAGTGACGCTCTTATCCAAGAAAAAAAAACGCAAATCCAAAATCAATTCAGAAGTTGAAGAGCTTATAAAACCAAAATATAGCGAAAAAGGGCACCAAAATAAGACTAAGTTAATTTTATGCCTTGGGGTAAAAAACTTTAGTGTTTTCAACAATTTCAAAATTTTTAACGGCAAATTCACTCGATCAAAATGTATGTAATATATTTCATTAATATGTATTAAGGATAAATGACCGTCGTACAAGTGACAGGATTGTAGTGAGCTTCTGAAATACCTGTTCAGCGCTTGTAAAGTTCAACATCACCACTTAAAGGATACATCAATGAGCCATACACTACGATGCACTGAACACTCCCAATGAAAGAGGAGCGATAGCAAATGCTTTGTTAAAATTTGGGCGAAAAAAAGTACAGAATCGAAAAAAAAATCAACAAATAAATCGAAACCAAATGTCTCTTGCATTGAATAATTATAACAATTGAAAGAGTGGCTTTTTAAAGGGAACGATGAATGATGCAACATTCCAAAATGACTCAAACAACACAACCCATGAGTGATTGAATCGTTACCGATGAAACATTGAACGATAACTGACTGAATTATACACCATTCACGTTTCGTTTGTTATGTTGAATGTTTAAACCTCTGATACTTATCAGAAATATTACAGCCATTTTACAAGTCACTGAAAACATTGATTGATATTGATCTTTCCAGAACTTTTTTTTAGGTTTGGCTGTTTAAATTTCTAGGCTTGTAGAAATATGACTTTGGTTTATTTTTATTTCCATTTGTTTAGGCCAGTCCTTTTTCAACGTTAATATTTATAATTTTCACTTTATGATATTCCACATCAATACAATTTTAAAAAAATAATGATGTTTTATTCGAAATGAAGAATTTATAATGTTCCTTATGACTTCTTTCCAGTTATTCTGCAAAGTACATGTTGGCGAGAGAACACACACACACACTAATAATTGATCTATTATTCTAAGTTTAGTCACACATAATTCTGTTTCCATAAAAAAATGCCAATTTTATGTTTCAGGAGTATTTATTAAACAATATATTTTATTCGTAAGTTTTATTTGTAATAACATTTGAACTACGATTTTTATTGTAAAACAAAATCTTTATTATTTTTATTTCATTGTTTTAGACATGTCCGATAGAAAAACATCGTTAGCTTTTTACACATTCTTGTGTGAACATATTGCTGGGTCGGAAGAAGTAGTGAAAACAAGAAGACTGGCATTGTCCGTATTAGACAGAATGACTGGTTCAAAACAATGTACAACTATTACAAGTGGTAGCATAGGTGAAGGCTTAGACAATAAAGGAAGCGACTTAGATATAATGTTTGTTTTTCCTTCACCAATTGTCCAAGAGGACATATTTTCTACGCAGTCCTTTGTTCCACTGGAATTAAAAATTATCACAGATAACCTACCACCTGGACTAGCTTACCTACAGTTCACGGATATCTGTTATCGTGAGCGTGCAGATTTAAGGAAAATGGTTATTACAATCAATAATGCGCATTATCTATCTAGCCAGCGTTTCAAAAACAGTTTTGTTGGCTGGAGCAATCGTCTGGCAGGCATCGTTCATGGACCGTGTTTATCAGACGAAAACGGAGATTACGATTTTGCCTTCACATTTCACTGTCCAGCATAGATCACTCTTGCAGCTCACTGGTTAAAAAGAAATGATACATCATGGCCCACCAGCAGTGTCAAGACAATGATTGTAGAACATGGCGTTTTGTTTGTGCCTATTGGAAGTAATGAGGACGACATAGTATGGCGAATTTCATTTTCAATTGCTGAAAAATTCCTTATTTATTCTTTTAACCACACACAGCTATCATGTTACGCTTTAATGAAAATTCTTTTAAGAGATATTATATGTGCTGACAGACGAATAACCGACATTTTATGTTCGTATTTCATAAAAACAATTATATTTTGGCTATCAGAGGAGTTACCGTTATCTACATGGAGACCAGAAAATATTATTCAATGTTTTATGGCTTGTTTTGAGCGACTTATTTACTGCGTGAAATATTCGATGTGTCCGCATTATTTTATTCCAGAAAATAATCTATTTGAAAACAGAGTGACAGGAAAGGAACATGTAATATTGTTAGAAAATTTGATGTCGCTTCATAAAATAGGATGGGAATGTCTTCTTCTGTCAAAGAAGTTTTCATACTTCCAAAATAATTATATTGATAGGCCATTGTCCTGTCAAATATTAAATCAGGAAGGTTTTTCCTTTCAAGATATATCATTACTTCTTCCAACTCTGTGCAAGTTGGCCTTAAACCCAACCACCCTTTTCGATAATTTTGTAACGATGTTACACCGTTGTCGTACTTCTTCGATAAAGCAGTTGATTCTGTATATGCATTCACTAACTGGGAATGATGTATTATACCGTAAAATGAAAAGTGAAGAGAAGAATAAGGAACAATACAGAGAAAGAAAGAATTATTTAACTCGATTAATGTTCAATCTGTCACACGATGTTATGTCCGGGTGGTTGAAAATAGCAGTTTTCTTATACAGAAATGAACAATACATAGAAGCTCTGGAAATAAGTGCACATTCTCTTGGGAGATATACCTCTAACATTCGGAATGAGAAATGAACATTGTAATTCCTTACTTAGTATAAAAAAGTATCCACTTAGATATCTTAAATTTAACAGTGTAAGTTGTATTAAGGTAGATCGTCATACTTATCATTCTCCAGAAGAATTATCAAAGTATCTCAAACTTACTGACGGCCTTATGGTACCGCCTATCGTTTACGCTCACTTTGTTAGTTTTCTCTGTTATAACCGTCTAAATGACAAACGACAATGCCGAAATTCATTGCGAGATTTGGAATTAACAATATCTGAGGAATACTTTGTTCCAACAGATTTAACCAAAGCAGCATCATATATGTGTCTTGCTATTGCATATATTTTAATAGGTGACAATAACTCAGCCATATCTGCATCAGACAGTGGAAGACATTACACAAAATCAGATAAAGAGAAAAGTAACTAAGGCAGTGGAACATAACATACATATAGACAGATCCCACTGTCTCAGAAAAAGCACCTCTGTCGCAGTATGTACTGACAATTTCGCTATTGTTTCTAATGACGTTATGCATTTTGTTTTCACTGATAAATACAATACTATGGTGGCTTATTTCTGCAAAGTACATGTGTAGTTGTCAGATAATTATGTCGACTTGTGTCAGATAGTTATGTTGACTTGTCAGATAATTTTATCAACTTGTCAGATAATTTTCTGACAAGTCAACATGATTATCTGACATGTCAACAAAATCTTTATTATGTCAACTTGGCTGATAATTATGTCGACTTGTCAGATAAATTTTGTCGACTTGTCAGATAATTATACCAACTTGTCAGTTAATTATCTGACAAGTCGACATAATTATCTGTCAAATTGTGAAAGGAAAATTAGTTTATGCACAGTATCCTATTTATGTATGTTAATCAAAACCCCAGAGTCACTGTTTAGCTAGAGAAGCAATGACCTGAGAGATTGAACTATGAAAAAAACAATGGCTATTCAGGCTGAATGCTTCAACTTAGTTTGGTTAAAAATTAATTTAACGGACGGCGGTTTGTTTGATTGGCGAATCTACAGAAAGAATGCGCGACAATATGAAAAGTTATTTCTAGCAAAATTTCACAGGTGGCATTTAAAAATGTGAAAAATAAAGTTAAATAATTTTACGACGATTTTCGCGTAAATTTTCTCCTCCCGAAACACGCAAAATTAAATCGTTCACGAATAAAAGTTGGTTTACAATATATGTATATGGTAAGTATTATCTGAATAGAGACATTTATTTAAAAAAATGCGACTGTGGTTGGTATGGTAATAACGTGATGCATTATGGTTATGAGGTGGAGTATTATATACCGTTCTTAAGTTTTTGCATTACCAATGACAAACCATACTATCAATCCAAATGAGACTCGTTTTAATCATAACTTGTATTTCATGTTGATAACTTATCTTGCATAACAAAATCAAGATTTGTATAAGATATTTGTTCAGAGAATTAACTGATATAAACGTCAGAATTATTTCAAACTGAAAGAGAAAGGTAACTAATGAAAGCTGGGAAGAAGATTTATGGTAGCTGAAAATGTATGATGTAATTCTGCATATTATATTTCTTGTAACAGTTCAGTTCAGTTTAAAATAAAAATAAAAGGCGGATACATTTTAAATTGACGAATACATCGAACATAACTAAATGAAAGTAACTTAGTTTAATGTTTGTCTAGTTTATCCAGAGAAAAGGAAATACAGTTTGACAACCATTTCATGTAAGATGGTAATGAATATCACTACATATTTATTCTGCACCATGACGGGATCGAGTAAAATAAGATGGTTTTTTACTGTTTTCATTAATTGTTTTTTTTTATTCTTCCTTAACATGATTTCTCAAATCTGATTCAGAGAGCCAGTTGAATCGAAGTGAAATTAAAATCTAACATCATTACACAACAAAATACTGTGTGTTCATTTTACTTATGATAAACGGGATGCTTTGGCTTGGTTCCGTTCCCTATATAGAACAAAAATAATTGAGCCAAAAGAAACCATCATGATATCAACACAAACGCCACTTATCTATGAAGAATTTCATCTTTCAAAACCAAAAGAAACCAAATACTTATTCCAAATATAACCACTCAAAGAAAAATGGCCTATTCCACATATTAAATAGAACTCACAACAGTGTCTAATTGTTTAATTTTGTTTGTTTGTTTTGTTATGTTTTGCTTTGGTTCGGTTTTTCCTCTTTAAGATACAAACACAAATCAGAACTTCTCCAGTTCTCCTCATGATAGGTTCAATATTTACCTGTAATCAAGACAAAAACGGTTGGTATCGCTGAAGAAGCAGGAAATAACAACTGACATAAATGGAAATCCGTAATACATCTTGAAATCCTATGTAATCCACGTATAGGTTAAAAGGAAGAAAATTAGTTATTAGAGGAAATTTTCAATAAAACGACCATGTTAAATAGAGGTTGTGTCTTTCGGATACAATTTTTAGTATCCTGATTATATTGGATCAAGTTGTGTCGGCGGGGCTTTACAAAGGGAACCATATAGAGCCATTTAAGCTACATCTACTTGAATATAGGCACTATTTTTTGTAAATATCGTTTGTTGATACCTTATACCTTAAATCAAGCACCTGCAGTCCAAATTGGAATCAATTATGACTTTAACTAGAGGCTCCAAGGAGCCTGTATCGCTCACCTGGCATCTATGCTTCATACTCAGGGCAATTTTATGCTTGGCCAGTTGGCAGAAATCATTGATCATAATACCAAAACGGACCTCTCTGTTTGTTATTTTTTTCAAAATATGAGCCAAAAGACAGCAAAAATTGTGAAAATTTGAGTTTCATGGG